>ML210185.1:0-210788 GCA_004369085.1 Coprinopsis marcescibilis
TATTTCAAAACTCACCCAGCCTTTAGCTTCGGCTAATGAACTTCATTCGAAGAATCGGTCGAGACGAAATTTACATCAAATACGTCCATCAACTTGTCAATGTATGTATTCCTTCATATCTTCATGAAACTCGAAAGTAAACATAGACATGCTTCTAGATGCATCTCCAAGCGAAGAACTACGTGGAAGCAGCACTCACGCTTAAATTACACTCGGATCTCTACGAATGGGATCTTACCTCTTTTGTTCCTCCGATGGAAGAGCTTGGATTACCTCAGCAATCACACTTTCATCGCAAGGAAACCTTGTGCTTACTCATTCTGCATTACCTTGGTACATACATGTCGCATGCTCCCTTGAAACTTACTGACCTGTCCACCTTAGGGAAGGGAAAGGCTTGGGAGAATGCCGTCGATATCTGTAAACAGTTGGCACAACAACATTCCGAGGTTACCTTCAACTAGTAAGTTGTACTTTCTCTACCTGTGACTTTCCTGATTTCTTTGAAGCGCGAGGTTATCGGAAATCCTGAGACACCAGGCAACCCTGCTTGAGCATATCATCACCGAACAACGTTATTATCCTGATTACTACAAGGTTACTTTCTACGGAAATTTCCCCCAAGGTATCCAGAATCGCCGATTCATAGTGCGTCTCCTCTCTGCTTCTTCTATTACTTCAGAAACTTCATTGTCCATTAGTACCGAGGGTATGACTGGGAAAAATTTGGTGCATTTTGCGAACGAATGCTCAACAAGCACCCTGGAGCACAACTCTACAGAGGCACGGGAGATGTGCCCGCAGATATTCGCTTCGGCAGCGACAAGTTCATTCAATGTGCCGCTGTTACCCCAGAGCCCAACCGTACCCTCCCGATATTTACCAACCCTGACGTTCCTCTGGCAGTCAGAACGTACTATGAGCATTGGTAAGAATTAAAAAGTGCATTCTTGGTGAACCATGCTCATTGGATATTAGCGGCATCCATCAATTCAGTTCTACTCGCCAAATTCGGAAGCTGGACAAGGACGGTGTCGAGGAAATGTGGATTGAGAAAACGACGTTTTCCACCGAAGAAGCGTTCCCAACCGTCCTTCGTAGATCAGAAATCCTCGAGCACGACATTCAAGAAATATCTCCTCTCGAGCACGCTCAGCACGAGGTCGAAGCTAAAACCATGGAGCTCCAGACCCTGCATGCGAAGTACTCAACCCTGGCCAAGACGGCCCAGAATGTGTCGACTACTGCGCTCGCGATGGTGTTGAACAGCGCCGTCGACTCTCCGCAGAACACTGGGGTTCCCTATTACCGTCAGATCTTCTTCCACCCAGAGTATATTTTACGACATCCGGAAAGAGCAGACGGTGTGGAGAGTCTCCGGGCAGCCATCGACCAGCAGGTAATATAGGTTATCCTTTACCTCGACCTGGACAGCGTTTTGATGACCCTAATCTAGGTCCGGGTGATAGATAGTTGTCTCAAACTAAACGGCCACCTCTGCTCCCCAGAGATGGTCCCCTTTCACGAAACACTCATCAAATTCTTCAAGAAAAACTTCCGGGAAGAGATACGAAGGCTGGCGGTGGACGACGACGGCCTCGCCCCTTCCAGGACTCCGGATGCCCAGTACTCAACATACGAAGGTTCGCTGGCACGCAGCCAATCGTCATCTGGAACCGCCAAAGGACCATACATCATTCCTCCTTTGAATTTGGGCCGCCCAGTGATGACGCCGCCGCCTGGCTCTCCGGCAAGTACTACCCAGCCTTCGTTCGGACCTGGACAGCCAAACAATCAAACGCCACTGCAGCGCCATCTCGCCCATCTCACAAAGCATGGTATCAACGCCGTGTCATCGGCCCCCGGGGACGCAGCAGGCAGCGACTCCCTTTCTGCAGAGTCACCTCGCAACTCGGTAGTCAATCTCGGACACAGCGTTCACCAATCACAACCAGCGCAAGCCTCTGCTGCGTCTGTCGTCAGTTCCGGAGGATCCTTTGGGTCTTTGCGCGGTCGTTTCTCTCGGTTTGGCAGTTTGAACTTTGGCAGAAGAAACCAAAATGGTTCGTAAAGAAAAGAATGAATCTTGTATGCACATTTGACCATTATCTTTGCTTTGATATTTCTGGACGACAATTCCAACCATTATCCCGAGTTGTTAGCGTACTGAGTCAACTCCCACTTGTTACCCTACATAGAAGCGCGTTGATAATCGATTATAAAGAGCGCATGCATGAGCTGCACAATGATGATACAAACATGAGAAAGACGATAGAGATACAAATGATACAACGGCGCGACCCAAACCCAACATGCTACACAAGCGCAAAGCAAAGGAATAACTTCTAGATCCAAAAAAAAAGAAAAGAAAACCCCCTATAACGAGACGGAAATTTGATGATCTACACAGCCCCAGCATAGGCCTGTTCGTTCAGGTTAAGGCTGTCATCGCCTTGAACAGGAAAGTTTAAGCTATCGTAGAGATTGTTGAAATCCAAGGTCGGGTTATCCGTGAATCCATGGGCGGGTATGGGTTCGAGGCCGTCATACGCGGCCAGCAGCCCAAGATTGTCGAGCTGTGACATATCGACAGGGCCCTTCAACCCACCACTCCAAGTATCCTTGAAACTTTCGGCAACTCCGCGGGAAAATGGAGGAAAGACCGACGAGGAGGAAGATGAACTGGTTGTCGTCACGCTGTCGACCGGAGAAACAAACACGTCGGACGGATTGTTGGTGAGGACCTGGTATTCATTGGTCGTAGGTTCAAACTTGACAAAGTCTGGAATCTGCTCCGGATAGGCCAATTGCATGTTGGACAGCTCAGGACTGTCGATAGGGGATGGTGATTCTGATCCAATTTCTACTCGTGGTGTGTAGATCGACTGGTAATGGACATGAGTCATGGACCGAGAATGAATCCAAAACAGGGGAACGTACATATTTGGAGAGGATTTTCTCCAACGCCTGACCAAGCAGGTTCCAGTCAAAGACTTTGAGGTCCTTTTCAATGTTGCGAGGCTTGGGGTCAGGAAACTCCATGATACGCTGGAAAAAATCGCCAAACCCGGTTTTGTGTTTGGATACTGTGGTGGGTCGAAGACCTTCAAGGTTGCGCCGAATACGATTCTTCTCCTCAACGGGAAACTCCCCATTTGTAAGTCGCTCCAAAAGGTAGATGACATCAACGGAAGTGACGAAACATGAGTCGACCTCTTCGCGATAGATGCAAGAGATGACAGCATCGGACTCGTTGTAATCTTCTTGTCGGATCGGTTCGCAGGATACGATCAGCCTCCTGCCGTCCTGGACTTTGGAAAAGCGGACGAGACGCCTGCCCGAACTGAGTTCTCCTTGATTCCACCCAGTGCAAATCCCGTCAAGCGGGGTGACGAGTTCGAGGACTGGGGTTTGAGCGACTAGTTTTTCGCCCGGAGGAGGTGGTGCATGTTTGGCGCGCACGATGGACTGCGACTTGAGCCGACGGTGGATTCGGACTTTGGAGCCGCCGTTAGCGAGCGTAGATGTAGACGATGGTAGTTGACTGGTAGTCGCACCCCGCCTGCGCATGGTCGGCTGAGACAGATCCCCGCCTGAGGGAATATGCAAGCGCGGTAGTGCTGAGAGGCTAGAGCGTGTGTTGTGCGACGGGTTGGAATCCGGTACATTGACTGTTGAACGGTAGAGTTTTAAAAAAGACCGAAATAACGCGCGAGAGGTGACGCACCTGCAGACCAATACGAAAATTCGCCAAAAGCGACGGAATCCAAAATGGCGTTGTCGTTATTGAGTGCCTGGACGGAGATCAACACCTTAGAGGAAGAATGCTGGCTCTGTTCAAAGGGTGGGGCGATGGCGTCCAGCTGCCACTTTCCGTACGTCGTTCCCGGAAGTTCTCTGACTTTGGTTGCAACCGCCTTCTGGCCAACGACCAGACGGACGTACATGGACTCGGCGAGGTCTGGATGAAAATGAATCCTTACGGTGATTGGGACGCCGCGCTCTCCCTCTGTAGGAGTGTAACCGAGAACATGAATGATGCCTGTGGGTGAAACGACGATGTTTGAGGGGACTGCATCAGGAATAACGGGGGAAGGATGAGTCGAAGCCATGGTGAACAACGAGAGAAAGACAAGAGAGAGAAAGTCGAGCAGAGGGAAGAAAGGAGAGGAATAATAAATATAAATATTGAACAGGAAAGGAGAGGATTTCAAGGTTCAAACGCCTATAACCCCTCCATAGACATTCCCTTTTCTGGTTATGCGCGCCTCCACCGATGATGTTGTCTCGATCGTGTCTTTATTTAGACTCATCCTGGCATGTCACGTGCCGCGCCTCCCGAACGCCGGCTTTGAACAGCCGAACTACGGGTGGAACATGGCCTTCCGCCGAAAGCATGTACTTGCAGGTCGTGCAAGCCTGGATAAATAGGTCCTCGTAAGAGCATAGCAGATCCTGTCAAATGTTTAGACTAGGTTTACTAGGGGTATTCAATTCACCTACAACCATCGCAGCCAGAGTCACTTCCTCCTCAGAACGTATCTTTTTGGCAATTTCTTGTGATAGCAGTCGAAAGACGGCAAAATCGGACTGCTTGTGTGGTGGCTTCTGCAGACCGTCCATTCTTAAGACAACAAGGACGTGAACAATAGGACAAAGAACGCACCGATTCTCTTGGTCCAAACGCCGTCAGCATTTGAACAATGGCTACACTGTCCGCGCCAGTGTAGCCCAGCTTAATGTACGCGGTAAGCACGTCAGGAATGGTGAAGCGCATTGTCTGTGGCCGTTGTTCTCGTCCTTTTCCCTTGGTTCTCTCCCATATATGCAGTCGACAGGGTTTCTTGGCTTCCTTCTGTGCCTGGTTGAATTCACGAGTGTACACTGTGAGGCCATCTAGTGTTACTCGAGGCAGGGATTCGCTGCTAGCAAAGAAGGATGTCCGCTGCTTTTCTCCAGGCACATATGGTTTGGGTGACTCGGGAGACGGAGGACGCCTGAAACGGGTAATGGTCGGTCACAACACGCAGGGCCATGGCCAAATGGAAGAAATACCTCCGTTTCCTATGCTCTCTTCGAAAGTTGGAATTGAGATTGGAACTGTCTGCTGATATTCTCTCATCTGCATCGAGAAGGGCAGATTGAATTGGTTCTGAACGAACTAGACCGGCAAAGTCCCTGAGCTGCTGGAAATCTGAGCCCACTGTCCGGGTTGGGGCAAGTCCTGGGTCCGGTTTCCTCTTCAGAATGGATGATGGTATGACGCGTACGGCTTGAATATGAGAGTACAGATCTGAGAGGGAAGCAATCCTTGCTTGAAGCATTTCAATGGAGTCGGACATATTTTTTTTCGTTACAAAAGGTTGTGGAAGAAGAACAGAAGGCAAAAGTCACACGGTTTGATCAATCTGACGAAACCCCTGCTCCGACAAGGACAACCCAGTCTGAACTTGGTAGACTCCCTGCCAGGAAAAATAATACTTGAGACTCTTGGGGAACAGAAATTCGAAAACAGTATCTATCCTCAAGACGCTCCATTTCTTCACCCCATTTGTCCAGGGCGGTGTTTGGACCAGTGACATGAAGGGTAGGAGGAAGGCCATGCTGTGTCAAAGAGATACGATGGATCTATTGTCAAGTCTAATTACGAATGTACAGTAAAGGAGAGAAAGCACTCGGACCTCGGTGTCTGTGTCTAGACCCATTGCAGCCAGTATGTTTTCTGGGCGCTGGAAATCGCCTGGTCCAAGCCAAACTACCTGGTCGTCGCCGAGGTCATCTGCCTCACTGCCTTGACCTGCGAGAATGCTTGCACAAGAGTAGTCGGCAGCCGCTTGCTGGGCCAAGGAGGCGACATTGCGCAAGTACGGTAAGATCTCCTTGTCTGGGACGGCTTCGGATGTCAGAACAAGAGCGTCGAGACGGTGGAGACGATGCAGGAGCGCCTGCATGGTGGACAAGAGGCAAGCCAGGTACACGTGACGTATTTGCGCTTTGAGTCGACGCGGTTCTTATTTTTCGCTGTCACACAGAACAAGACCAGAAATGTATTGATTTCCACTTATTTCTCTTCATCTTCTCACTATTGTCTTTCCAGCGAATGCTTCGTTCAATAGTCTGCAAAGATGTCAGATTGTAATGTCCCTTGCTTTTCTATTGCTTGTCAGGTTTGAATAACAAATTTGTAGGACGCAGCGACATGTGCGCTACTCACCGTCGTTCTCTGGTCTTCGCTACTACTCGTCTGTCCGTCCAGAGTCCAGCACAGTCCGAAAGCCTCATTCCCCTCCATTGTCCTCGTCTGCTCGCAAATCAAAGCTCGACCTTCGACCAGCCCCACTCAAACTCAAACCGTCTCTTAACGGCTCGGCGGCTCTACCAAATGCTCCTCTGAAGTCGAATCCCTCTTCAAAGCAGCCCGAGACAATATCTCTTCTAGACGTAAAGGAGGTAGCCCAGAAGGACATCTCCGACGCCCAGCGACATGGCATCCTCGTTCCACCACCTCCAGACGCCAACTGGTTCAAACAGACCCTTCACAAAGCCATTCAATTAGCCGTATGTCTTCCACCCGCCTCTTCTCTTATATTTAATCCACAACTACATGACCACAGAAATTCTACTTTCGTGGTGTCAAACTCATATTCATTCGCAGAAGAGAAATTGCGGCTATCCTCGACCGCGTCAAATCTGGAGGTGCACCACTTACCAGGGCAGAGTTTCGCCTCATCACAACTCAAAAGGACGACGTGAACAAGTGCGTACACGCTGGCAGTTCCATAGCTACCAGTGCGCTAACATGACGGCATAGAGTCATTCCATTCATTATCATCGCACTCCTTCTTGAGGAAGTCATTCCCCTCATCGCGATCTACGCGCCCTTCATGCTCCCGTCAACATGTGTTCTTCCCTCCCAACGTGAACGTATAGAAACGAAGCGCAACGAAAAGGCGCTCGCCTCTGTGACCACATCCGCGGCAATCTATTCAGCTCTCAAGGGTCACATCGAGAACAGCCAAATCCCTTTGAATGCTCTCAAATCTATCAACGGCTCACCCACAGCCTTGTGCAGGTACGCTTGCCGATTGTATTGCTCTTACCTGGCCATCGAGAACGCTTACATCATTCCTAGTGCCTTAGGCCTCTCTACCCTCGGCATTGACGCGCTGCGCATACGGAGAATTCGGCAACGACTTGCCTTCCTTGCAGAGGACGACCAACTTCTTTTGCAAGACAATCTGAGCTTGTCCTCCCAGGAAGTAAAGGAGGCGCTCTCAGAGCGTGGCTTGTTGTAAGTGTTTCTAAGATTAATTGACTTCACACTAAAACCCGTTTCCCCAGCCTCAATGCAAACGCCACGCTTTCAGAGAGCCGTAATCTTCTCGCCTGGTGGCTCAATTCTGTCAAGTCGACATCCGACGACGCCCTCGCCACACGCCTATTCCTCATCGTTTCTAGACAATAGACGCCCCTGCTCACACCCACGCGCTTTCCACCTACTTTATTTATAGTTGGGCCTCGTACACACACACACATCTCTTTAATGCTTCTGTCCTAGATCCTGTATATATTCTTCACAAACCTTGTACAATTCTTTGGTAATAATTAGGATTGCCTTGACTGGCGGACATGAGCTAGAACCTTCCACCCCACTGTTTTGCCTGGCCTTAGCATCAATGCCCGTTGTGCACAGCTGAGAGCAGCATCTGCCCCCTCCGGTCCCGGCAACCTTGATTGTGCCAATGCCTCCAACGCCAGTGCATCCGCCCTCGATTCCAATCCGCCACCAGATGTCTCGATTAGCCCAGGCACGGATTGTGGCTTTTCCATCTTCAGCAACAGCGACGCAAGAGCTTGACGCCGCTGTACATCAGATGGTCGGCAGAATAAACTCTTTTCAGCAAGCTGCAACGCAGTTTGCATCTCATTCTGCAAGTCATTCAGCCTACTTCTGTGCAAGGAAGGGAACCCCAGACTTACGCGGGTGAGATGGTACTGGATCAGCAATTTGTCCACATTCCTATCTGCATCCAGTTGCAGCCGTTGATCAAGAGGCAAGGCAACGATCTCCGATACAGCAGCATCCACCAACCCTTCATCCCCACTCAAGATACCCATCGCCACCAATGTCTTGATAGCAGTCAAATTCGTCGGCTCTTCGGATATGCTGTTCGAAAAGTCAACAACACTGCAAACCCATTGTTAAATGACAAAGTACCACTTCAACAGTTCTGTCTGTGCAGCTTCTCTAAAGTCGGGTTCGATCAGCGACCATAGCATCTGCGCTAACGCGATCGTCGTCTGGCCTTTTATTTTCCCATCCACAGTAGTAGCAGCAGCAGCGTGAGCAGGAGTCGCACTCTCGCCCTCTCCCTCGCTCTCAGGTTCGACAGGCCCACATGCAATCCTCTGTGCTTCCTGGAACGTTGCCAAGGCACTTTCATAATCATCCAAAGCAATCTGGCCCATCCCAATCCCAAGCCGTGCTTGTATCTCCAACACGCCCTTCGCCGCATCGTCCTCCGAAACCAACGCGAGCACGCTCTCAAACGATGGCAGCGAAGCCTCAGGCTCCCCATGTGCCAAATTTAACCTCCCTAGCGTCGCATTCGCAATCATAAACTGTCGTTCCACGAGTGAATCTTCTGTATCTTCGTACACCCGCTCCAGAATCTCGATCGCCCGCTGCACAAGCCCACGCCCAAAGCCGATGTGTCCCAGCCGCTCACATACCAGAGCATATAGATGCAATCCGGCGGCATCGTGCGGCTTCCTAGAGCAGTACCTAGACAAGAGGTAGTACGCTGGAAGCAACGCGTCGATAACCTCTCCTGGTGCCTTCGAGCCAGAGCCATGCGTCTTGAACAACCTGGTGCTAGTCTCGTAGTCCGCTTCCGGCTATAGAGGATCAATCACTTCGTTTACTACCCCAGTCGAAGAGTCAGACTCACCACCACCTGATCCAAACTCGTAGCATGCAAAAACAATGCATCAGAATGGGTCTGGTCCCCTTTTTCAGCAGCAATAAGACCTTGCCCAATCCAAGCTGCTGTACAATCAGGGTCAAGCACCTGAGCTCGTTGGAAAGCTTCGGCAGCTAGTGGCACATCCAAATGATGCAAGTACAAAAATCCCAGCGTCGCCCACGTACTCGAATTTTTCCCGTCGATCTCCAACGCCTTCACCAAGCAATGCTGAGCAGCACGGGGATTGGAGGAAAAATACGCCTGGCCCAATGTAATCCAGTACCGGTCGTTTCCTGGATCGTGTTGTACGGCCTTGGACACATACTTGATCGCCAGCGCTGTCGTTTCCGGTTTGGGATCACGAATCGTCCGTAGTTGCAAGGTCACTCCAAGGTCGTACCAGGCACTCTGATCTGGCTTGTTGGTTGATGTAATTCCAATCCGATACTCTGCGGATCGAAGAGCCATCCGCAGAACAGCAGAACCTTCAACCGGAAGATCCTCTGCTGAAGGTTGGTTCAACGCTTTGATGTCGTCACTGGGTGGTGGGAGTAAGCTTTCAATGTCTTCCATCAACCGTCGAATCCTGTCTGGATGGTTAAACAAGGATAGTTGGGAAAGGTTAAGGGTGGCATCGGTGATGATTTTCCACGCAACACCTCGGAACCCAGGATGCGATTCAATGATCTTCAAGGCGAAACGGCCTGTAGTTTCAAAGGAAGTTTCTGCTCTTGATCTGAATCCCGTGTTGAGTTCTGTGATGCCAAGCTGAAGGTACGACTGTGCAAGCGAAATAAGCAGTCCGAGTTCTGTCGGATGTTGCTCGAGCAACTCTTCGTAAGTCGAAATGGCTTCGCTATAAAGGCCTATTCCCTGCTTGGCAGATGCGATGAAATATCGAGGAAGCCAATCACCCTCCAAAAGGCTCTGTGCATGTTCAAGGGCTTTGATTGCAGCGGCATATCGGCCAGCTTTGCCATAAGCCTCGCCAATTCGTAGCCACATGTTTCCGTCCCCCGGCTCGGCCCTCAGAGCCACATGTAGCGCATGTATCGCTTCTGGAAAATTGCTCCTTCGCTAACATGACATCAAAAACAGGGTGAATCCGAGCAGAAGTAGGGTACGAACCAGCTCCACAACTCCAAGGGCCTTCCAGGCCCATACATTTGTCGGGACGTCTCCATCTTTGGAAGAACCTATTCCAGGTTCGAGTTTACCTCCCTCGCCCTCGATTGTTCGTCTAGCAATTACCTCCACTAAGTCCCATTCCTGCTCATTGGCAAAGCCATGTGCCAAACGTCGTGCAGCGACCGTTTCGCGAGGATCCAGTTCGAAAGCTTTCTGGAAGCACTTCGAAGCTCGAACGGGATCTGGTGGTGATACATATTCAGCATAGTAGATGCCCAATGAAGTGAAGGCAGCCGCATATCCGGGGTCCCTCTTCAACGCCGCGATATAGTTTGTATAAGCGCTTTCACGATCCCGACCTGTACATAATGAGCCAGTTTGAGAGTTGTGGTGTGTAAGGTGACCATACCATCTAGAGCCCAGTACGACTCTCCTATTCTCCATAAGCATCTAGCGATGTCCATATCATTGAGGTGGTCTTGCTCTTCCATTTGTTTCAACACTTCCTGTAGCTGGGAGATGGCGAATCTTCGATCATTAGACAAACTCTCACACCACGCACTCTCCTCTTGTGCTTGAAGTGCATTCGAAACATCCGCATCAATGGCCAAGACTTGGTCAAAACAGGCCTTCGCCGAAACCCAGTCTTTTCGGGCTTGTAGAACGAGACCTTTCGCCATCAAGGTCTTCACATTCCCTGGCAAAATCTTCAGCACTTGATCCACAAGGCGCATTGCCTCTTCGTGATGCTTTGGGGGGAACAAATGCACAAGGGCGGTGAGCAGTACGATCTGAAATCCAAGGCGCGTTCTTTAGAATAATTCAGCAACCATCATATTAGATGGATTGAATCATCATACTTCTGTAGGGGCTTTCCAAACGACGCTTCCACCTGCTGTACCTTCCGTAGGCCTTGCCTAGCAATTGTAGACGCATTTTCGTAGTCTTCAATAAAGAGATACGCGTCGCACTGAATTCGATTGGCGAGGATAGTATCGGAAGGAGTTATCGGGCAATTCTAAATGTCATGTTAGGTCCTCTCCGGCAATTCAGCGAAAGTTTAACTTCTCACTAGCAACGCGTCCAAGCCCTCTTCCACGGTGTCAGGTTTCTCCTTGCTTTCAACGTCGTCACGCAACCAGTGAATGTTTCGGAAAAGTAGATAGGCCCGGAGCACCTCCGAAAGATTGTTTTTTGGGAATATCTCGAGATACGAGAACAGATTGGCTGTGTCGATTTCGTCTTGTACCCCACACATGTCTCAGTATCCTTTTCCAAAAAACAATCGAGTAGCTGGTCTCACCTACATCAACATAATCCTGCCACTCCAGGCACATCTCCCAGGCCAATTCATCAGGACGCTTAAGCAAAACACCCCCTTGTACCAAATCTTCCAGCTCTTGGAGCAGCCGCGTCTTTTGATCATGGTTCGCCTGAGGAATTGAAAGTAAGTGTCGCCTCGTAAGCCGTAAGAGCTTGGCTTCCGTCGACAAACGGAGGTCGTCTGTCGCGTTCGGATGGTTCAGGACTTCATTGTATAGCCCCGGAAGCTAAGAAAAAGTTAGCCTTTCCACAATATTTGTGGGATCTAAAAACCTTCGAAGCGTCGCAGATCTCAAAGTCAATATCCCGTTTCAACACATCTGGTTTCGGCGCTCCTAGTCTTGTCCGCCTGGTATTAAAGTCCCTCATAGACTTGGCTTCTTCCTCCTTTTCAATGATCGCCACAATATCTTCCAGCGGCACCAGGGTATTGTTGATCAGCGACTGTGCTTCAGAGATGGTTGTAGATGTGGGGTTCGTGGGATTGGGTTCGGGGAGGGTTGAAAGCAATGCATGGAATCGAGATCCGGGGAGGAAAAGTAGTAGCACATCCACCAGCTATGCGTAGTGTTTCACGTTAGCAGGGTGATGTCGTCTAGTTAAACCAAGGTCGCACGTACTTCAAGTTTCGTCCCTTGTGTCCTCCGGATCTGTAGCAATCTCTGCAGCGTTTCCGCCAACTTAACAACATCGTTCCTAGCACAAAGGCAATCAAGTCAGCAACTTTCACTGACAGCATCAAATCCAATTATTCTTCCACACCCTTTGAGATATGCATCTGCCAACTCCAACAGACATGGTACCAATCGATCCCAGGCGCTAGTGCGTTCATAGAATTTCACGAGACCCTAATCTCCGGTTATACCAGGTCCACACCAGCAAGCTTCAACAGATGCAACAAATTCTCTTACGCACTTGTCGCGCCAACAGCTGGTCGGGTTCCAAACTCATCGCTGTTTGATAAGCCTAGGGACCCCACGGTCAAGATCTGCTTCATACAAGCAACGATAATCACTGTTACACACCTTTTCGCTCCTATCATTTTCCCCAAGTTCGAGAAGCGCTACAGCCAGAAAAACATGTCTACAATGCAGAAAGTCTCTCGTCAATTCAGCCATAGATAAATTGATAGACAAAAGGCGGCGTTACGCAGTATAATTGGATGGCTCAAAGTCAAGCACCCGCTCTACCGCATCCCTCGCACCTGCGAAGTCCTTCTTGTTGAGTTTATCTCGAGCCTGCTTCAAAAGTGCCTTCGTAGACATGATCGACTCGATTCCGCTTGGTTTACTATCAAGGAGATTTTGGCATGGAGCAGGTGCGATGTCAAGATGGTCCAAAAGATAAATGTGTCCGAGACGCTCAGAGATCGGCAACATGTAAGCAACAAATGCATCCGCTACCAGAGGCAGATTGAAAACTCGTGAAACGTCGCTAAGATGGTAATATACAGCCTAATATCCTTTCTTATATAAACACAAGCAGCTTAGAGCAACGTTCCTACTTTGCGACTATTATACAGGAATTGCACATAATCCACGAGGAACCTGACTTGCTCAAAGGACTCTATTGCCTTTGGACTTCGTCTCCGACGGACATAAGATATGACGGTCTCTATGTAATCCAACAGAGGTGTCCGAGGGGAGTGCAAAGAAAGGTCACCTTGACCGTGATTGTTTCCGCTGTTCTCAAAATCAGCATCGGTGAGACGGGGCCACCCACAGATTCCGAGTTTCACCAGCCAACAGCAAGCAATGACACCTGCTCGGCCAACTCCACCTCTGCAGTGCACCAAGACGGATATTCCTTTCAAAGTATATCGGCGCAATAAGTGCGTTAAATGCGAGTCGAGGTATAGGGGGGATAGTGGACCCAATCCCTCCGGTGTGGGCAGTCTAGAAAAGTGTCGACATCGACATGTATTTCAACGACAAAAAAATGCGCACCGTAGAACATCAAGGCCGACGGTTTGAGCCGACTTTCGATACAAAGGCCAAGGAGCCCCCAACAAATCTAGCTCAGCATCGTCGAGGCAGCTGCAATGATCAAGATTAGATTGCAGTTGTTCCGTGGAGGGCAACTAAAATACTTGCCACACAATGCAGCCGACACCCAGCTCTTTCATACGGAGAAGATCCGTGTCAAGGTCCCGACAAACGGCGGAGCGGCCATTGAAAGTGGTGCCAGTCAGCCTGACTGTAAAGCAGATTCAATGGTGCCCCGCTTCTTCAGCGATGTACATAGTCACCTTTCTTTCCAGGACAAGAAGACATAAACATGTTTCCCAGGGAAGTATGGTTTGGCTCCATTATAGGTAATGGAGGAGGGAATGTCGTAGGTAGATGGTCACCAGAGGAGACGACTTGCAGGGAGGAACTTATAGTAAGCGGTAGACCTGATATTAGTGCGTTGTTTCTTGATATTTGCAACGAAACAGATAGCGAGATTGACGCTGGAGTAGGCGGATGTTTCGGCTCGGGAAAGGCGAGCTCGCTGGGGAGACTCGAGGAGAGTGCACTTTCCAAGGCATCCTGCACGCCAGCTGGGATGGGTTTAGAGACCAATGCAAGGGAGCGGGATACAATTAGTCGGTGGACTAGATATTCATCAGGTAGCGCCAGAATGGTAGGAGACTGTGATGGGCCAGGTAGTGATGCATGGTCCGAAATAGTGCGGAGAAGGTCGAAGGGTACCAAACATGAGATGCTAGATGGCAAATGTTACCAACGGTGACCGCAAAGAGATGAATAACAGACTTTATGGGATGTGTCATTGATGTTTTGACCAGGGAATTGGAAGTAGATAGCGGGGCCAACGGCTCGTCCATTGCGGCCCTGATTTCATCATGTAGATTTAATGGAAGGTCTCCCACTCCGGTGGGACCGAGTGTACGATGAGACCGCATGAGTGATGGAGATGGATGATACGCCAACAGCCACATTGTTTGGTGTTCAGCGGCATGAAGGTGACGAATATACGTCTGGTGAAATTGTTCCGGAAAGTTGAGAGACAGTGGGAGATATTTAATTGGGGCACCTGCGGGCGGAGGTAAGGGCTGTGTGACGCAACACAACTGCGGATACTGACCATTCTGGCCGTACCTGAGACGGTTGTAGTCACTGCGATGGTGCTGAGAAGCTAGAGAAGGGAGCTATATGGTATTGGAATTATTATAGTATTGGGGACTGCAGATATAGATGGACATTACCTGGTAGTTCATGATAGAGGGACAGAATGGTAATAGGTTGTCAGAATGATGGACGTCACGTGATGGGTAACAAGGACAACGAATGTGTGCCTTTCGCCTGGCATCGCATTTCCTTCGTCCTTTAACTGGCAAGACTGCGTCTCGCTATCAGATCCTCCGCTGGCTCAGGCCTTATCCCAGTCATTCTTTTACTCTAATGGCCCTTCGTTTTCAGAACAATTATGACTTTACAGATGTTCCAATTCCTACAAACACCGCTCGTCAGGCTCCAAGAACAGGCGCAACCGTCAGGCGCGCAAAGACGCTCACAAAGCCAGAGCGCAGTGTAGCCCCAGTACCCCTCATTACCCCTGCTCAGGTCGTTCATCAAGTACCCGGAAATGCACCAGTCCCAGATGCAAAGCCAGTTTATCCTGGGTCCACTGCATGGCGCATTTTTTCCCGCATCGTCACCTTTTGGGCCCCTGACATCCTCCTCTCGTCCGTAGGAGGCCTCAAGGACGGGCAGGTCAGGCAGGCATGGAGAGAGAAGATCAGTCTTTGCTTTATTATCGCCATCCTGTGCGGTGCTATCGGATTTGCAACTGTAGGCTTCCAAAGGGTCCTCTGTCCAGAATCCGCCCAGCAAGATTCAACCTTCATTCGCGTCGGAGTCGACCCCAACGTCCTCGCAATACACGGTGTCATGCACAACGTCAATCAATCCGTTGCTTCGGGGGATATCGATTTCCGTGCCCTCGCGAGGCAGAATGGTGGTCAAGACATCACCTTTATGTTCCAGCGCACCGCCGCCACATTCCCCGACTGCAACAACCTCAACTTCCGAGTTGCTCGCGAAGAACCTTGCAACAATCTCAACCCATGCCCCCTTCCTTCACTTGTTGCCCCCGCCACCTACCAGACTTTGCGATTGACCAAAACCACATTCAATGCAGGTTACGATTGGGATCAAGTCGCCGAGCTTCCAAATTTCATCGTGCTCGACGGCGCTGTCCTCAACCTCACCCCCTACTTGACCACCCACCGAAATCCCATCCCTGGTGACAACGTGGACAAGGCCATTCGGACTGTCGTTGATGGCCCTCGCAGCGGTACTGGCAAAGATGGTACTAGACTCTTCTTCGGTCGAGAAGACCTCAAATCCGCCGTTCCGTGTCTGAAGCAACGGTACCTTGCTGGAAACATTGATAAAATTACCCCTGGCTGCTTTGTATCAAGCCTAGTGCTGTACGCAGGGTTGATTGTTATCCTTGGCTTAGTCTTTGTCCGCTTTGTCATGGCGTGTATCTTCAACTGGTTTTTGTCATCTCGCCTCGCCGGTCCCCCAACATCCCAGGAGCTCAACAAATCCGCCATTAGTCCTGCTGTCCTGCCAGAGGGTGCGAATGTTTCCGTCGACAACCGGACCGGCACAGCCCCATGGGCCAATCCGAAGAAGCTCACGAAGGGCGCCCCGAAGACACCCCGCTCCATCGCATCGGCCTCCAGCACAACCCTCATTAATAATAATGAAGGATCGTCGCCCATCATGAGTCTCACCCAGATTGGCGCGGAACTCTTCGCTGTCTGCTTGGTAACCTGCTACTCAGAGGGTGAAGAGTCACTGCGAACAACTCTTGACTCAATCTCCAGCACCAACTATTCGGATTCTCGCAAACTCCTTTTTATTGTGGCCGACGGAATGATCACTGGCGCTGGGGAAAAACGAAGCACTCCAGACATTTGCGTCAGTCTGCTAGAAGCCGACCCTCGCTTTGGAAACCCTATTCCAATGTCCTATAACGCTGTCGGATCGGGTTCCAAGGCGCAGAACAGAGCCATGGTTTACGCAGGACATTACAGTGAGTCGTTTGAACAAACCTAGTTCTTTAATATTGACTTTTTTTAAAAAAATTAGCGGTTGCCGGCCGACGAACACCTACCATCATTGTTGTTAAGTGTGGAACCGAGCAGGAGGCCATGAGTGACAAAAAGCCAGGCAATCGTGGTAAACGGGACAGTCAGCTCATTTTGATGAACTTTTTCTCCCGCGTTACATACAATGATCGAATGACGCCTTTGGATTTCGACATGTTCAGAAAGATTCATGTTCTGATGGGAGTTACGCCGGATTTCTTCGAGGTCTGCTTGATGGTAAGTGGATCGTCGTTTCTTATTGATTGCTTGGCTGACCGACTTGGCTCAGGTTGACGCCGACACCAAAGTTTTCCCCGGTTCCCTTGGATCCTTGGTTAATTGCATGCACCACGATCAGATGATTATGGGTGTCTGTGGCGAAACACGAATTGCGAACAAGCGCCAGTCTTGGGTCACTGCAATCCAAGTCTTCGAATATTTCATCTCACACCATCTCGCCAAAGCATTCGAGTCGGTCTTCGGTGGTGTTTCTTGTCTTCCTGGATGCTTCTCCATGTTTCGGTTGAAGGCAAGAAAATCGTCGGGAGACGACTGGGTCCCTTTGATCATCAAGCCGGAAATTGTCAAGGAATACAGCCAGTCAGAGGTCATTACTCTCCACCAAAAGAATTTGCTTCTCCTTGGTGAAGATCGCTTCCTGACGACCATCCTTCTTCGAACCTTCCCCAACCGAAAAATGATGTTCCTTCCTCAAGCCAGGTGTCGCACCGTCGTTCCAGATACCTTCTCAATCCTTCTCTCCCAGCGTCGACGATGGATCAATTCTACCATCCACAACCTCATGGAGCTCGTCCTTGTGCGAAATCTCTGCGGAACGTTTTGCTTCAGCATGCAGTTCGTCGTATTCATGGACCTTTTGGGAACCGTCGTCCTCCCCGTTGCGATTTCGTTGACCTATGCCCTGATCATCAGTGCAGCCCTCAATCCACCCAAAAACTTCGAACAGTCTATTCCTATCGTACTCCTCATCGCCGTCTTGGGCCTCCCCGCATTCCTCATCCTCCTTACTACAAGGAAGTTGGTCTATGTGTTCTGGATGTTGATCTACCTCCTTGCTCTTCCGGTTTGGAACTTCGTCTTGCCTCTGTATGCATTCTGGCATTTCGATGACTTTTCATGGGGTGAAACTAGGTACGTTGACTGTTGACATCCGGTACATCCATTTACTGATCTGCGCGTACAGAAAAGTAGAGGGTGAAGGAAAGGACAAAGGACATGGTGAAGGTGGCGCGTCTTCAGGTCTCCCTGCTGTTCCAATGCGAAGATGGGAAGATTGGGAACGCTCACGGTTGCGCAAACTCAAGCGAGAAGAACGTCGACGAAAGGATCTCGAGCGATCATACCCTGGTGGACTTTTCACTGGAGATCATTTGATCGCTCCTGATACTCGAAGCCAATATGGAGACAGCAGTGATACTTTCTCCGTCACTTCGTCAGATGATGACCACTGGGGTTCGCAGATTGGAGGGTACAATGAGCACAACACCCAATATCCTCCTCCGCCGGTTACATTATTCCTACCTCCCAGGGACGAACTCGAAGGCGCGAAAACTGTTGGTGGCGCCGAACTAGAGGCAATGTTGGAAATGGGCTTCGACGACCGCCCAACACCGCCCTCGGCAGGCAACGCTCCATTCGTACCCAGATACCAACTTTCCGACTCCTCTTCACCTCCACCCCCATTACAACCCAACAACGGATACTCTCCCCTAAATCGCTCTGGATCACCACACATTCCACCTAATAATGCCCTTTCGCCCTCCACCCCTTCTATGCCTCTCATGGCTGAGGGCAATAACATCCCCTCCTGGAGCTCTCAGCAAGGACCACCTGGTCGTGGTCCGCCACAGAGATATGGGCCTCTCGGACCCCTGGATCCTTCGGCGAAATTTTAGTGTCGAGAATTGGGCTGCGCTGTTCGTACATCATTTGCATGCCATTCAACCTTTTCCCTTGGTATACCCAACCATGTCATGTCTTTTACGCCTGACTCATTCTCTTTACATACTTTCGTCACGATGGACCGTCCGTGGAAGCCTCTATTAGTACTATTATTGTGTCTCTAATACCCGCTGTTTGCTCATAGACCTGATGAAGGGTGTTTTGGGTTGCACTGTTCATTTATCTTTTCTCATCATGCCGTATTTCTGTCGCAACATCATATCTAGCAAACACAAAACACTCTCATAATGTTCTCGCATCGGTTATAATTACGTATTTTTTAACAAGCGTGGAATCTCGAATTGGAATGTGGATACTTGGACTTACCATGGAGGGTTTGATTGTAATTCTATTTTTGGATCACTTTCGCTGCGATCAGCTCGCTGCAACTTTCACTCTGCCACTTACTTCCAGGTTTGTATGCACACCGCCAATTCCATATCACCCCTTGCGATATCGATATCCGAAATACTGTCAAACTCTTCTCTATTCCTGAATCGTAGTGTTAATGACCTCCAAAGATGCATTGGTAAGTGACACAGCATGGTACTCGAAGCCAAATGAACACATCATCCTGCAGTGGGCGAGCGGATACGACGAAACAGTAGAAGTCAACCAGCGGGCTTTGATTGACAAAGTCCTTGCGAGATACTCTGGAGAGTTTACAGTGTTCAGAGAGCTGCTCCAGAACTCGGATGATGCGCAGTCCGAGGCCGTAGAGATACATTTTGAGACGCAGAGTGAAGGCCGCGAGGACAAGGCTTCGAATGTCGGGACGGGTAGTGATTTGAAAGATCTTAAGACGATAACAGTATGTCTTCTTACCACTTCGTCTACGTCTAGCCAATCTCACTGACAACTGACGCAGGTTGAGCGCTGGAAATTTCGTAATAACGGGAACCTGTTCCGCGACGACGACTGGAACCGACTGAAGAAGATTGGTGAGGAATCTCTCAAGGATAATGATTTTGGCGGTGTTGAATCTGGTGCTCAGCCGAGGGGAATCCCGATGAGGAGAAGATTGGCGCGTTTGGTGTTGGTAAGTATCACACTGTCTGTCAAACTGTTAATGAATGTCTGACGCCCCCAAGGTTTCTACAGCCTCTTCTCTGTCACTGAAGACCCATTTGTTACTTCGGGAGGTTAGTGCCATTGCAGATAACTGGAACTCGTTATTCATGGCATACCAGACAAATGGATGGGTTTCTATTGGAAGGACAAGAAAGACCAGGTACGGGTGCAGCAGTATAGTTATCAGGGTGCTTTGTTGACAAACAACCAGCTCTATGTCCGGAGGGGAAGTTTACCCGACGATTCTGAAGCAAAGAACCTGACTTGGACGACATTCGACATGCCGTTGCGGGAGCCTGCCACGATGCCTGCCCCGTTCGACTTTATTCGCTTTTTGTCTTCGTCAATTACCTTCATGACATCTCTTCGGAAGATCAGCGTGTTCCTGGATGATAAATGTCTTGCTCGACTGGAGAAGACTGTCGGGACCTCTCAGCCAATGGTGGTTCCCAAGAACTTGAACATAAACACCCCGAATAAGACTATGACTGTAACAGGGATCAGGTCCACAGGTAACGCTATCTTCATACTGTCGAGAGATTCGGGAACTGACTCAGCTTAGGTCTTCATATTCGCGCAGACGTTATGAAGTGGGTCTATTTGTCGGGAACAGAGAAGAAGAAACCTATCTTGCCTATTGTCAACATAAACATACCTAAGCCGTCTGTCCATGGATTCTTTTCATCAATCATGTCCTCCTTTACAGGATCGTCTACGCCCGCTCGCATCCCGACACCGCTTCCACCTCCACCAGCAGAACCTACCGCCGTTGACCTCCTAGACATCAATAGTACTAGTATCTCGTTGACTATATTTTCAGCAGAAGTAAACGTGAAGTTGGATAAGAAAATGACAGCTGAACTGGTTCGCTCAACGAAGAAGAATCCTCCATCAAAGATGCGATACGAATTGATCTATGTAGGCTGTTAAAACCTAGGCCTGGATGCATTCTGAACCGTTCCGCTTTCAGACGGGACATGCAGACTATGAAGCCAGCATAGAGGAAGATAGGAAATATCCAGACTCAACAGGAAGCATCTTCCAGGGCTTGCGTGCAGATTTGGACGGGTACGAAGATTTCATTTCCGATCAGTCTCGTTCGCTTCTTAACGTGGACTTGTGGCAGACTTGGAACGACTCGTGTATTCATTGTAATTATACATGTGTCACGCCGTTGTCTTATTCGACCACTGATGGAACTTGTTAGGGTCATTCAACAGCACAAACTACTGGTATTGGTGGCCACATGGCTGCTCGATTCATCCCGACCGTGGAGCGTGAAGCAATAGACTTTATGTAGGTGCTGTTAGTTTCTGCGAATGTCCGCCGCTGAGAATTTATCTAGGGACCGCAACATCGCAGGTGGGTTTCTGGGACCACCGAATTCATGGATTTTGGTTGATTCTCGGTACGATTAGTCTGGAACAAGGAGCTGCTAGCTGTTGGAGGTATCCTGTCCCGTGCTGCCTATGAGTACGAGTTAGGTGAAATCAAGAAAGCTTGGGGTCTAATCCAAGCACCCGGAGCTGAACCTTCGCCCGAAAAGGAAGAATCTCTGACAGAGCGAGCTCTTCATGCACTCAAGTTCTTCACCTTTCACCCGTCCACTCCGTCGGCTGAGGTGTCCCAGCTCCTTGCGGAAGGCTTCTTTGCAGCTACCAAACCGTCCGAGTTCCCGATCATGTCGTCAAAAGGTATCCGGTACTCCATTGAAGTTCGACTTCCCGACGTCACCATCTCCCCCTTTGTAAAGGACCTCCCTGTCCTCCCGGAAGCTACAATCAAGAACTCGACCCAGATGGTCGCTGCGTTGCAGAGCAGAAAGCTAATTACGCCCACAACATTTAATGATATCCTAGGCGAACTCCGATCGCGACCATTACCTGTGAACGAAATGATTGCATGTATTAAATGGTGGAGCGACACAGTGCGGGGTGCAAAGGGCTGGAAGGAGAACCCAGAAAAGTTCTTCCCTTTCCAGAAACAGATCCTGTCGGTGGCGGTACTTGGGCTGACCGGTCCAAATCCAGCAGACGAGAAATTTATCCCTCTATCCTCTATCCAAACATTTGTTGGACCCAAATCCAGCCTACCAGCCGATGGGCCGCTGCCGAGCCACGTACTTCCATCCATCATCAGCAAAGAATTCACTCCAGACACCTTACAGCTAGCCTTCGCTTGGAAAGAGCTCACTTTGTTGCAGTGGTTAAAGCACTTGTGCGACATCACTGGCCAATCCGGGATGGAACAGTTTGACATCACCGTGTCTCCGCAATGGGCTGAGCGTGTTCTCTCGGTGCTTGCAAGGGCGTGGCCAGCGCTGCCTGCTCAACCAAAGGAGGCCGTCTTCGACCTAGTGTCGAGGCAGGCATGCATCCCAACCAACATGGGCATGAAAGCGCCCGGAGAGTCCTACTTCCCCAATGTCAACATGTTCCCTGACCTGCCCATCGTGACAATGCCCTCCGGCAACACCGTCCGGGGAGGAATGGAGAAACTGCTTCAAAGTTTGGAAGTCAGGAAACACGTCGACATCCAGGTCATATTCCGAAGGTTCGGACATTCCTTTTTTTTGTAATTTTTCCAGCATCAACGTACCTCTACTCTTACAGGATGATTGAAACGAATAAATGGACTATCCCAGAGCTCATCAAATATCTAGTCTCTGTCCGTTCGACACTGACAGACGAAGAAATGGAAAAGCTCAAATCTACGAAAGCATTTTCCCGAGAAAACGACCCCACCACGAGCTTTGACGGAAAGGCTTTCCGCTATCGTGCCGTAGAGCTTTACGAACCATCCGAAACCTTCCGCAGACTCAACTTACCAGTCTTGGATTGGGGAGAAAAGGTCAAATGGAAAGCAAATTCTGAGGAAGGTGGGATCTATTTCTCACGACGTTTATCCGCGTACTTATCTCCCTTTAGCAAAGTTCCTTGGCTCGATAGGACTACAGTTCAAGCCTAAATTATCAGTCCTGATCTTTATGTGTGCTTCAGATGATATCGGGGTAACCATTCCCTTAAACAGCTCCAGAGTCATCTTCTGACCTGTCTACAGATTCGCACTACTGCCCTGCGCTATCTTCTGGACAACATGGCCAACAAATACAAGGACTACTCCGCAGAAGAATTTGGTGCCGTTGCGTATCTTCCTGCCATCCGCGGGTCTGAGAGTATTCTTGGTACACCCCGAGAGGTATGTTGAGTTCTCCAGTTCAAGTAATAAATCTTAATTCGAGATTGACTAGGTATTTGCCGGGAACCAATGGGCAGACCTAGGATTCGCAGTACTCCATCCGTCCCATCAAGCAGATGCGGTGAAGCTGCAAGTGCAAGAGCATCCGTCGACCCGCCAACTTATGACGCTCTTAGAGCAGAAGCCGCCCAAGGATGACGTGCAAGCAACCAAGGTCTTTACGACAATGTCAAGCAGAATCAGAGGTCAGACTTAGTGTTCACTCGTTACCTTGCTGACACCCCGTGAACAGATTTTACTCCAAGCCAGCTCCAGAAACTGTCAACCACCCCTCTAGTTCCAATCAAGAACGTCAAAGACAAAGCCGGCCCGACCTTCTACCTCCTTCCACCATCACAATGCTACCTTCAGGCTAACAAGGACGTCATACACTCCAAACTGTTCACATTTGTTGACTTTGGGGGAGCGGCCAACTCTTTCCTGATGGCCTGCGGTGCGAGACAAGAGCCGAGCGTGGACGAAATCGCAAAGGTACTGCTGCAAGATCCCAGAGCTTTCTATGCGCTTTGTGAGGGACCTGAACAGTCAGTGCTCAACCCAGCCTTGAAACGTTGGAAGTGATCAGCTGAAACTACTGTCAGGTACTTTTCGGAACTGCGAAACCTGGCGGTTAACTCCAGAATGATCTCGGAGAAGACGTTGCTTCGAATGAAGCGCGCGCCGATCATGTTGGCCATGCAGAGGAAACCGAGGAACCATAGCAATGAGAAGGACCTCGATGACGATGAGTGGGACATTTCCTATGATCTCAAGCACGCATATGAGATTGTCGTCGTCGACGATACGGCGGCTTACCAGGTGTTTGGAGACTCTCTTTTCACAGCACCGCAGGAAGACATCCTCGAAGGTAAGTAAAATAGGAGAGTAACTTTTAAATGCTCTCATACATCCTGTTTGACAGGGTTCTATCTGCACCTCGGCTCAAAGCCCCTTAGCAGCCTCGTCAAGGAAGACCATCACGTTTCTGCGGAAATTTTTGGCACCAAGTCCGCTTCCGAGCTCAGGAATCTAGTCCTAGAACGTCTCCCACTTTTCCTTCACGAACACACACACTCCAAACCCCGAGTTTCGCTAACTTGGCTATCCGCACCGAACAACTTCAAAGTCCGGAGCTTCGGTAAACTGACTATCAGCAAGACACTCAATTTCAAGCCGCTGCAGCTGTCGAAAACGAACGAAGCGTCTGCGGTTGCGAAGCGGGTGGCAGCAAACGGACCGATCGAGCTGTGGATTGCCACCAACGCGCAACCAGATCTCTACGAGTGCGTCGATCCATCCAGCAGCAGCATGTCTGTGTATTGACCTGTCCATTGATCAGGGTGGCGCTTTCGTTGAACAAGCTCATCTTTGATTCTCCGAAAGCCAACGATGCGTTGTTGCTCATGACGATATTCTCGACAGACCTTCGCTCTTTGAAGAGGCGTGGCTACAACGGTTGGTGATCTCGATGTGTACATACGTTTCATGGACTGAAACTTGTGCTAGTCAATCGTATCCTCAAGCAACAGGAGCATGCACGGCAGGCTGCGCTCCCTCCTCCTCCTCCTCAAGTAAATGACAAGGCGAAGTTGGGTCAAACGAACGATAAATCGATGCTAGGCGCGGCAGGTCAACCGCCTGCATTGCCCCCCAAGCCTGAGGCCGCACACCAAGAGGTGGACCGTCCGCCCCCGGCTCTGCCGCCAAAGCCATTTGAGAACACGTTCCAAAACCTCCGACAGCGACTGCAGAACACTGTACTCCCCAGGCCGAACTCCACTGCTGGTTCAAGTCAAGCTCTGACACCGTCGCTTCCACCTCAGCCGACAGCGCCCAAACCAAGCTCGACGACCAGTCAAGGAACGACACCTCAGAATGTCATCAATTCCAACATCGACATGGCTATAAGAGCATGCAAGCCAGAGTCGCACAACCTTCTCAGAAACAGAGAGCACATGGAGCAAATCAAAGAGTCGCTCAATGAGAGCTATTGCGACGTGTCTGGGCACAATCAGCATTTGGTGTTCCTTGGTCAGCTCATTTGCGCGAGTCTAGTGACGTCATAGTTGATCTTTTTTATACAGGGCAAGTCGGGAGCATCAACATCTACATCTCGCAAGGTGAGGGATTCTCTTCTTTACGCGTGTATTCGGGAAGAGTGATAGTTGGCTATAGATGTACCGGCCAACGTGGCAAAGGAGTTTTTGCAAGAGAACCGGAACGCGATCGCGCGGTTCATTCACATTTTGCTACCCCTGTCCAAGTTGTACGGTCTACCTGAAGCATCGCTACATATCTTTTACGATATGCACGGTGGTTTGATCGCGTTTAACCGCAATGCGAGCTTGTTCATGAACTTTCGGTACTTCCAAGCTTGGCGTACGGATGACTTTTTGTCTTGGGAGACACAGTTGCTGATGGGATCTATTTTTAGACGATGCTCTTGTGGGCGCAGGCGACCTGAATTCTGCGTATATATCATGGTAGGTGGAACATTGCTGCAAACAGGGCTGTCGAGTTGACAGGGTGATGTGGACAGGTACTTTACACTGGCGCACGAAATCGCACACAATCTCGTGCAGCCGCACAATTCTGAACACGAGTTTTATTTCTCTGCCATTTGCGAAAAGCACTTGGTTGGGCTGTCGAGGCTGTTGGCATCGGGGTAGATAGAATATAAAATATTATTATTAAGGTTTCGGCGACCAAGTGCCGGCAATTAAAAGATGAGGAGGGCACGTGAGAGACTTTGAATATGGTTGTAGCAGTAAAACAGTTGACAAGATTCTCTGTCAAATCAGTCAACTGCCCATGACCACCGACCGTTCACCGACCACCACCGAGCAGTCCAAGAGCGCACAGACCACAACCACCGACGCCGTGAACGTCCTCCACTGCCCACCATCGTCCGTCAGGTCAGGTCCTCCCCCCATCCACCACGCAATCTACACAGCGACAAAGGCCACATAGCGCACAGGTATGTACACCACCGTCGTCCATCTCCCGTCATCCGCGACCTCACTCTTCTGTCCAGCCATGTCAGTACAGACCGAATCCTTGAAGCCAGTCACAGCAACTCTACGCCGCAAGCCCGCTCTCACGTACAAATCACCTTCTGGGCCCGATTGGAACCCTTTCATTCCACGTCTTCCCTCAGCAATCTCCCCAATCTCCACATCCGGCACCTCCTCAAGCACAACCACCTCTCCCACCAGCACGTCTACAACCCCCAGCATCACGGGCCCCAACACTCCCAGCCATAAATCTGCATCGTACAGCTCGGCCTCATCAAAGCGACGTGCAATACTCGCAAACTCGACGTTACCTCTGTACCACCCCAACGGTCGTCTGGCGCTTTCACTTCCTCCGTTGGACGCTTCCTCGCTGGGATTGCCGCTCGTCCCAGTCAAAGTGGACGAATCGGGAAGCCGTCGTTCTGCAGGGTCGGCACACCGGTCCGGGTCTCGCGCCGAGTCTGCCGAGTACATTCCCGCGCCTAACAATATTCCCACGGTGAGCAGCATTGCTGCCGTTGCTGCCCGCGAGGTCAAGGAGCGCGCCAGTCCGCGCAAGAAGCGGAACACTGGCGGGGGGAAGAGGAAGCGCAAGGATGTTGAGGATGGCGACTCTACGTATCCCGCTAAACGCACCCGTGCTCCTCGAGGTGGGACAGTGGTCAGTGCTACTGCCGAGGAAGAACAGGAAGCGATCGAGTCTGATCCTGGCGAGAACGAAAAGCCTGTGGTTGTCGAGAAGAGGACGACGAGGTCTCGAGCTGCGAGACGTCGCGATTCAAACGGAAGCGAGACACCTCCCTCCGAGACCGTTCCTGCTGCTGCTGCTGCTCCTGCCGCTGCGGAACCAGACGGACCGCCTCCACAAGCGATGGACATTGACCAAGACGACAAGGAAGAAGGCGAATTAAGCGACAGCTAACCTATATTGTATTTATCAACATACCCCCTTCTTGGGTAACAAATGTATCGATAACAGTAGTGTACTTTGGATTGTAGTAATAGTTGATGACACAATATCACGATGTTCCTTTGTTGAGAGCCATCCTCAATCGCTGTCGAAGTGGACTGTCTGCACTGCGTGCAGAGATTGGGGTTGTTGGGGCTGAAGGTATTGCGACATCTTTTTCTTCGACTTTGATAGGCAGAGGACGAGCCTTGCTCCGTCGGTCAGGGGTATTCTCAGCAGTGGCTTCAACGACTTGGGTAAACTCTGTGAGCACGGCGATGCGCGTCCAGCGGCGGTAGCGAGTGTACTAGTGAGATTCAGATTAGCCGACGAGCAAGTTTAGTGAGCAAAAAAAGCCTGCCTTGCTCATTCCACCCTTGTTGCTCTTGCTTTCCCACTTGTTGTCGCCATAGACCCATCCGTCAGGGTCGGTATACGAATCCGAGCCACCGTCCTCGCCATGCACGCTCTGGCTGTCTTCATCCTGGCGTGCATTCGACGACGACTCTTTGCTGTGCACGCTGCTCGAGGACGAAAACTTGGAAGAGGCCGCTTTGAACAGGCGACTGCTCGTGTTGTTCGCGGTGCCGTCCTCGCTCTCGGGATCCTGGGGCAAAGGTCGCTCGACCCTGCTCAAAGAGCTCCCCTCCTTTTTGACCAAAACGCGCCACTCTGGCTCTTCCCAATACCACTCGGCGGTGCGCTTGACCTTTTTTGTGGTGTCCAAAGGGTATGGAATGTACGTGGTCGCCGGCTCGGGCAGGGTGAAGGCACCGGGCGGGGAGAGCGGGGCCTGGGAGGTTGAACACCAAGACGGGCGTTCGCCTGGCAGCAAAGCGGCAGTCCAGTCCAAGCCCATCCACCACCGCTGATTCTCATAGACGGTAAACAAGAAGCGGAGCGAGGTAGTAGTTGCCGGCGCAGTCTCCTCGGTTTCGACGGACGCCAAATGGAGGGTTTGCGGAGAGATGGCCTTTAGGGGAAGCGGCTGACCGGAAACCTGTGCCCAAAGAGTGTATGTCGCCCAGCGGACAAAAGCGCTGCGCCAGAGAACCTTTCTGAGGATGATTGCGAACGGAGCTTGCCAGGTGAGCAGGAGGGTGCCGGATATGGCAAGGATGATGCGAAGGGGGACAAGGTAGGTAACGGCAAGATATGGTACGTAGACGATCACGGCCGCACGAACCAAAGAGTAGACGGAGAGCGAGGCGAGCTGCTGCGGGACCTGAAAGGAAGGCAGGAGAACAGAGAGAGAGGTGAGGTGTGCAATGGTATTTTGGAGCAGAGATTCGGTGACGATGTCTGCACGGGGCGCCTGTTTCCTCCTGGCCGAATACACGGCGACGGCGACGATTGCAGGTGGCAGAAAGAACCTGGCACAAGAGTTTGGACAATGCAAAAGTAGCAGTTAATAACACGTACTTGATGACGGGGACGGCAAAGCAGCAGACTGCCCACCAGGCGGCGACTGCGAGAAAGCCGTCGAGCGGGGTGTTGTTCCTCCAGCTCAAAACGTGGAGGACAGCGAGCAGCGATGCGATGCTGTCTGAGAGACTGACGAGGGCAAAAGTAAGAGGCGAAGGAGCGGAATTGAGGAAATCGTTGAGGACGAATTGTTGCTGGATCATTGTGGTTAAGAGCGAGCAGTGTGTGATTTACATTTTGGCATGATCCTTAACCTCGTCCTCGACGCGCTTGCGACCCTTTTGCCGCTGTTCGACAAGTCGTCCTCGCTGCTCTCCAATTCGACGGCTGTCGTGCGCTGGGATGCCTTTCACTTTCTGTCCATCGCCGAGCACGGCTACCAGTACGAGCAGCAGTGGGCCTTTCTGCCCGGAATCGCACTTGTCATCAGACTCTCGACAGCACTCGTCGGCCACCAGCACTGTCTCAAGGGCGTTGCCTTTCTTATATCGCTCCTGACGCTCGACTCGTACCGCGTCTTCTATGAGCTGTCGCTGGCCCACCTCCGCTCAGAATCGCTTGCATACATCTCCACCGTCCTTGCCCTCATTCCCAGCAGTCCAGTCACTCTCTTTGCAGCCCCGTACAATGAGCCGTTCTTCACCTATTTATCGTATAGAGGTCGGTTGCTGTCCATTTCGTGTCTATTTCGTGCTCATTCCCATCCACAGGCATGCTCTTTTGCGCACAGGAGCACTGGCTCCTTGCTGCACTCGCTTTCTGTGCCGCAACAATGTTCCGTTCAAACGGACTCTTCCTCGCCGGATTCATTATCTGGGGCATCCTTATCCAGCCGCATCTCCCTCACCTCCTCAGCTCGCGCAAGCTGCCCCGCATCACAAGTCGCCTTGTGCTCGATGTCCTCTACGCAGCCCTTCTCACCATCCTCGTATTCGCCCCCTTTATCTACCACAACTACTTTGCATACGCCACTTTCTGCATTCCGTCCAAGGACCAGCTCCCTCTGTCTTATCAGACACCCCAGTGGTGCTCAAAGACAATCCCAACAGTCTACACCCACGTCCAGTCAACCTACTGGAACGCCGGCTTTCTCAACTACTGGTCGCCCAAGCAGTTTCCCAACTTTCTAATCGCCGCACCGCCCTTTATCCTTCTCTATTCATTCGGGTTCTGGCATATCCGAGCAGTCCTTCTCACCCACGGCTTCTGCACCTCCCGACCCCAATCAAGCAGACACCGACAGTCGCTGAAAGCAAGCCCCTTCTCCACCCTCTCCCTCACACCACACGTCATCCACTCTCTCTTCACAGCCTCGATCCTTCTCTTCACTTCCCATACACAAATCATCCTACGGCTCGCAGCAGCCATGCCCATCCTCTACTGGGCAGCCGCCTGGCTCTGGTCAGGCACCCGGCCAATCGGCATCAACAACCACCACTCACCCCCAACCCTCGCTCAACCAGCTCCATCCACATTCTACGGAAAGCTCTGGGTATACTGGAGCGTGTGTTGGTTCTTGATATCTATTATTTTATGGACATCGTTCTTGCCCCCAGCGTAGAGACTATATAGGAAATTATAATATTCGTATGTATGCTACAACGAAAGAGAAAGACTAAAAATACAGCAAGGTGGTGTGTGTGTCAAATTAGAGATTTCTACACTATAGGGAAAACAGCAGACTCTGGACTTTGAAGACGGCTCTCTGGGGTGGGTGTCACCGAGAGGTCGAGAAAGGACGAGATGGGAGGTTGACTATCAGGCGAATCATAGTCCGAAACGGTTATGGTCGGAGACGGCGGTTGCGCCTGCTTCAGAGGCGTCGGTGCGGTACGAGTTGGAGCCTTTTCCACAAAGGACCCGACAGAGGTGAAAGTAGCAAACGAACTTATCGAATCCCGTCTTTTGATCACCTCTTTCTGCACATAAATGGGTAGGGTACCTGTATTAAAGTGTAGTCTATAACCATTGGGAAATTAGCGACAATCGAGACAACGAGAACTGGCACATACGGAGAATTTCCAAACGTGTTAACAGTCAACACATTGCCGCAGCCGGGCCTCCACTTGACACCGATCAGCTCCAGTGCCCTCTTCGCCCACAGGGTATAGTTGCTGATCGCCTCATCCGCAAATCCAAAGAAAGCAAAAAACGTCAAACCGCTGATAACAACATACCAGCGATTGGATTCCACGAGTCCCCAGTTCGGGCTGGACTTCCACACAGTAGCTGGAGCCTGCGCCACACGCCAAAAGTCGTAATGCGTCTCTTCCCATGATATCCAGGGTTGAACTGGGGATTTGGTGACGTTGACAAGCGTTGCAGCCAAAGTCAATGGAAAGCCAACGACGACAGATACGCTGGCGAGAGCAATCAACCGGAAATACCGGCTCATGTTTTTTTGCGAGCCCGAGCTTGAAGCCAGCACTTCCTTGAACTCGGCGTCCCGTTTCTTGAATGCAACAATGCTGAGAACCGCATAGATGATTGTGACCAAGGGAACTCCCAGCAACGGCGCGGTGATGAGTGCGTGGGCGACAGTAACATTATAGGTCGAAGGAACACAGCCAAGGTCTTCAAGGATATCGAAGCGATGACCCTGCACGACATGGTCTTTTGGAGCATGTCAGCAACGAAAATATATGCGGTGGATACCAACGTACGAAGTGCCATAAAGATGGCTGGAGCCAGGAGACCAATGCAGCAATCAGCGATAATGCTGCGGATTTTCTTTGGCTTGGTCAGTACGACTTGTGTTGAGAAACCGCCTAGCAACTCACCTCTTGCCTCGACTTTCTAACAGTGCGAATAGACGCAATGTGGTACATGCGACGGTTGATGCATAGTGAGCAACAGGGGATGGCGAGAGCGACTCCCACCATAAATTTGGTGGCTAGTGGGAAGCAGTTCACCCAGCTGAAGCATTTCAAAAACACAACACGTACAGATATCGCACCAGGCTGGTGCCCAATTTTCCGTATTGTTGTTCCAGACCACCGCGTTGATAAAGTAATTCAACAGGGATATTGCGGTCCAAAATATGTACAGGACAGTGCCAGTGTTCCATGCTAAGAAGCAACGTTAATGACGCGTTAGCAGCCAAACGAATACATCAGCGCACCTTCAAGATGCCAAGGGAGTGGGATTAATACTAGAATGAGTGTGATGAATGAGACTGCAGCGTATGCTTGATTAAGATTGGCCATATCTTCCTGAGATACTTCGTCGTCGGTCGTAAATCGGGACCCTCGTCAACGAGGAGAGTGGCGATCCCCTTGTGTATATCGTCCTTTATATACGAGGCCTATATCTTGTTCCCCCAAAACCTCAAAAGGTAGTTCCCTTTCACTTCCAAAAAAGGAGCCATCAGTTGGCGCTTGTATTCAACCAAAGAATTATAAAGACTTGGTCCCGGTTCCTAGCAACAGCGCTCATCATCTCCGTCAGGTTTCTTTCAGAATACAAGCTTTCAGGGTTATGAGGTAATAATATCTTGACCTTTGTACCCAAATACCTTCTGTTCCACCATCAGGGCTTTCAGAATAAAAGAGATAGATTGTTCACTGCTGTACAGGCTCATTCGGTACTCTTGAATCTCGAACTAATTCCTCCTGCCGCAGGTCCTCCAGTCTCTTGAGAAGGCCGTCGATACGCGCGTCCAGGCCCGTTACGTTGCCTTTAACAACTGTCCGGTTGGCCTCCAAGCTCCTCTCGACCGTATCCACCGCTGCCTGAAGCTCTTCGAGTGCGCCATGGACCTTGTTCTGTTCCTGTTCCAGATCAGTCAACGTATCCTGGAATTCACTTGCTGATGCGTGAAGTGTTGATAACGTCCTCAGACGAGCCAAGATGTGTGGTATCTGGGGAAGCGACGGGGCTATCCTGTTGACGGTCGTCAAAAGCTGTTCTTGTGTGTGCCCATTGATATTTCCTTGGGAAGAATGCTTTCTGTGATGTTGGGCAGCCGATGCTCGTTCCAAATCAGATAGTAATATCTTCAACCTTCGAGAAATAGAATCTATATGTCTTGGCTGTGTCAACAACGCGAGCTGACTGTTGAGTTTGAGCGTCAAGGGTAGCAACGGCGGAGGAAGGGGAGATGCCTGTATCATTATGCCATCAGACTGAAGCGACCTGAAAGGATCGCTAGACATACCTCATCCAGACCGGTATTTGAAGAGCCCAACAGTTTCTCCAATTCTCCAACGCGTCGGTCGACATCCACGATATCTTGTTCCTTGGACTTGGCAGAGGCCGCCTTCGTATTGTCATCCGTTGCAGGAATAGGGTCCTTCACAGTCGATGATAGGTCTTCGTGAAGGATAGTATCCACCAAACGCGCCCTTCCCTCTTTCTCTTTCAGGATCTTGTTAAGACGTCCCCGAACATCAACCAAGCCCCTGATCAACTCTCCGGGATCGATGTTGCTTTCCTCTCGCTCCTTTTGTATCAACGGGTTCGTTGGATCAGAAAGCTCTTGTTCCAAAGAAAAGAGTTCCGCTTGGAGTGCTTTCAGGCGATGAGAGAGCGGGAGAGATTTGCCTGCATCAGCAGAATTGCCTAGCCCAGATGGAGAACCTGTTGGTGATTCGGGGTAGGCATAAATCGCCCTCTTGCGATCTGTTCGAGTATCAGATTCTGACCAAGTGGTACAAGGGAGCTGTTCAGTACCTCTTCTTTTCTCTGCATTTCTGAACTTCTTCGAGGCGTCGTCTGGGGTTATCAGGTTGCTGGTATCCAATCCTTCTTTGTCTATTCCTTCGGAGCGTCCCTTTGCTACGCGAGAGGGATGGCCTGACTCGTTGTCCGATGCATCTGCTTGCTAATAGTTGTGAGTTTATCCTAGGAGAATGGAACAAGGTTGTTGAATCTCACCGCAGACTGAGAAGTGGGAAATGTGTCCTCAGTCTCGTAGACGTCAGGGGCGGTGTCCTAACAAAGAGTCATGAGAAAAGGAATTCAAGGAATGCTTGCTTGTAACGTACGATATCCGGTAGATCCGCATACTTGTTGCTCATGGTGAAAGGCAAAAGCTGTGGCACACTGGTGATGGAGAAGAGTCACAGGTGTCCAATCAAAACATTTGAAACATCACATAAAAAAGCGTCACCTGAGCGATTCGAACACTCGCGGTCAAAGACCAACCGCTTTGCCTGACCCGAAGGTCAATAGCAGGCGATCCCGTTAACCACTCCGGCAAAGTGACTTGTAGAACGGTTCAGCGTCGAACGACTTGGCGTGCACACCCCTCCTTCAACATAAAAAAATAAAATAAAGCAAACAGCCTATTCCCAATTATTAAAATCTATATTATTCTACAACACCCTCGTCCTCTGCTTCATCATTTGGAACGTCATCTTCAGTACTTTTTTCAAATATGAAAGAGATTGTGCCTCCTGGAACGTCAGCAACTGTCAACGTCTTGTCCATCTCCTGGATGTTGCTGATGTCTGTTGCACGCAATAGCCTCTCCGCTCTGGATTCACCCTCTGTATTTGCATAGGAGGTGTATTTCGAGCTGGCCTCGGGAAGAACGCCTTGTATAACATCGTCGAACACCAGATCAGCTGCTGTTGCATGTAGGCAATCGATATGCTTCCATTCGCTCAGCGATGCCAGCCCGGCTTTCTTCTTCTCCATGTACTACGATCTTTGTGAGTGCCTGGCTTCGGAGTGGGGCTTGATGAACGTACATCGGAGTCAAGATCTTCAGGTAAAACAGAGGATGCGGATTGGAAGCCTTTCAATTCTGCTGTCCTCTGTTTACTGTCTTCCAGTCGAGGTACTGGGGCCACAACAGTACTGCGCCCGGTGCTGCTGTTACAAGTACAATCGAGTAGATCATGCGTATTGCAGCTTGTGTTAGGGTTGATTCGGAAGATATCTCTAAGCTGAAAGAATTTTAGTACAGGCGGCAGCAATAAAGGGAATCCGCTTACATCTTTCTTAGAAAATGAATCACTCTTTGAAGCGTTGCCATCCTTAAGAACCCCATTAAAACGTGAGTCTTACTGCATGTCTTGCCAGGACTTACAGATCCAATCAGAGCTGGTCATAAAATGTGTTACTTCACACAAGACAAAACAGTAGGTATGAAGAAACGTACATGCGCTCAACCCAAGTTTCGTGATTTGTCGCTGGAAGATTTTCTCTGTAGCTCAGAATTAGTACCAGAGTGACGGTGGTTCAATGGAACCAAATCCTTACCGTCTATCGTTCCCGCAGTTACAAGACGATAAATGAAGACATGTCGTTTTTGACCATCTCTGTATTTCACATGAGGAAAACCAGGTAGAGAGAGTGTTGAGAAGGCCGTTACCTGTGGCATCGAGCCATCGCTTGGAGGTCGTGGCTGAGGGAAAGTATTTAGTTATCGAGCACACTGTTGAGCACTGTCCTCATACCTGGGATTCCAATCAGAATCAATGAGGAATAACCTCGATCCTCCTGTGTTAAAAGTGTCAATTTTGACGGATGCCTCATTACGCAAAATGCCAAACCAATTAGATTAATTCCAACACCGCCTTCACATCTTTGAGTAAAAGAATTCTCTGACTGGAAAGATCACCTACCGGCTTTGGAACTCAGCAAGAAGATGACTTGTTGCGACGGTAAATAGATGATTGGAGCTGAACAGATTAAGACTTACAGCCTCCTCTTTGGGTGGACTTGTTGAACGCATTTACGTATTCCTGTCTCTTCTGTTGAGGCGTTTGCCTAAAATTGCCGTCAATTGACCGCAACAGAAATGCAAAGACAAAACGCAGACCCATCAAGGCGATAAAACGAGTATCCCTTCTTTTGACAAAACGCTTCCAAGATATTCAGCGTTGAGGTATAATGAGAGACGAGAACACATTTTTCATCGGTATTCTGCAACGTTAGGTTAGGAATGTGAATAGCGTTTTGAGCACTAAAAGCGCAACACAAACATGGCGTATGTCCTTGAGCATCTTTTCTAGGACTGTGAGCTTCCCTGAGTTGCGATTAATGCGTTGGGTCTGTAGCAAATAACTACCAAAGGCTTACCACTCAAGGTCATGTCAAAGATCTCACTCGATTTTGGTAGCATTGATAAGGCGTCTCTAATGCCTGACCGTTCCATACTCGCCCCCCGATCACCAGACGTTGCTTTCATCCTATCTGCCGTTGCTTTAAGCAGAATAGGACTATTGCTGATCTTGGTTAACGTGTTTATGAGGGCAAGCGATTCCGCTGTCGATCCTTGGGTGAGATTATCGATTTGTTCGGGGCGCAAAATGGACGAGAACATCGAAAGCTGTAGTTTTGTGGGAGTAACAAAGAGAACATATTCATCTACCCCAAATGTTTAGTTTTTAATAAGAAAGACGATGCAACACCTACGTTTTGGAGGAAGATGCTTCTTCAAGAGTGATGCTTCCCGTCTGATCACAAAGCTATTTGCAACTTGAAGTAGCTTCGGAAAAGCATCTTTAGCGCACATACATGGCTCTTGGACAGTGTCCTTACTTGTTCTGTGCGGGCTTCCCCTAATTCAATTTCCTTGGGAGTAGCTTCGGGTGCACGACTCTTCAGAATCGGGATTTCAAAGACTTTGCGGAAATTTTGATAGTCGTCTAGAATTCTACGTTAGGTAGGACACCCAAATGTCAGAGTTGTCGCACCTAGAAGGCCGGGGTTGCAGAATTCAGCCTGGAAACGGTCAGTCAAAAGTTTACTGTAGCTTAACCTCGTTCTTACCATTGAATGAAACTCGCTGAGATCGTTCTGGATCGGCGTCCCAGATAAAATTATCCTTCTGCGCGTTCGGAAGCCTTGGAACATCTGCGTCGTCTTGTTATTCGCAGACTTCAGTCGGTGTCCCTCGTCACATATAATAAGATCAATGGGCGGACTGTTCAAATCATCAATAAAGGATCCTGAGACAGTTCCAAGTTACCCACACTGAGGTCGAGACTTTATCGCTAAAGTAAGGTAAGTTTTGAATCTACAATGCGTAAAACGCCCATACATCACTGTCCGCAATCGCTCATACCCGATGATGAGAACCTGCTGGGTTTTGCTGCAAGAAATATGATCAACGATACTTAGTCTAGTGAAACTGGATAGCGACTAACTTATAGAAGAATTGGTCGATATTAACCTTTTCTGTGTTCACGACGGTGATCCCAAGTCGGTCTTTCCCGAGCCATTTATGGAATTCCGATTTCCAGTTCTGATTGTGTGCGTTAGACTTCAAGGCGAGTCGACTGCCATGTCACTTACAGTTATCAAGGAGACCGGGCAAACAATAAGGACTTTCTTTGCAATAGGACCGGCTCCAGAGTATGGATTTTGTCCTGACATATCTATTAGAGATGAGGTTACTGGGTCTCGGCCAAGCGACGTACTTAGCATTGTCCAGATGAGGGCTATTGTCTAAAGAATGGGTCAACATGCGAAGCAGTGTGCCAAAAGTCTACGAACCTGCATCGTTTTCCCGAGTCCCCTGGGAGAACGTGAGTCGAAGTGCGTCCAGTCAAGATGCATCACTCACATTTCGTCCGCTAGAATGCATCCATTACCTTCGTGTCTGCGAAGACCCATGACACACTCGTACATAAACGACACCCCTGTGTCCCTTTCTGGTTAGAAATACGAATCATCGAAGATGCTGACACCAATACCGTCGACTTGGTGTCCCCGCATCCTTTTCGCCAAGATAGGGTCGACCACAACAGGTACAACTGGGAAGTTACTGCAGGAGTTGAAGTAAGTGATGTTGACGGTTCCAAAAGGCTTGCGCATCTCACTTTTTGTTATAGCGTTGTATATGACCTGGAGTTGGTGGTTTCATCACCACTGCGCCAGGAGCATCCGGATCATGCCTTGACTGGTCAGCCGGTCGTTAGTGAGTGTTTCCGGAGAACGGACGTACAATGGGCCCTTGGGCTTGGGTTTTGCCTTCACTACAGAATAGAATGAGGTCGCAGCTATCGATGCCACCGGCTTTGAAGGTTCGGAAGGAGGGTCCAGTTCTTCAGGCTGAGATAAGGAGTCTTTGCTTCCCTTCAATGAAGGGACCTGGGAGGCTGGAACGCTTGCGTCAAGTTCTATCTCCTTGCCGCCAATGAAAATGCGTAGTCCCGAATAAAGTTCGCCTTCCTTCCAGTTTGTAGTTCCCATTCTGCGCATGTTTAAGGACGTTTCACTTGTGCTGAGAGGGCATATACTAACAATTTACCATCTTCTGTTGCCATCCTTAGCTGGCCGTTAATCCATGAAACATATCCATCACCATCCCAGGTTTTATGCTTTCGGGTTTGTTGCTTTCTCCTAGTAACGGTGGCAGTTAGCAGGGTATGGTAGACAATGGCGAGTGCAATTACCAGTTGGCCGTCCAGTGGTGTTTCGAAGGGGGTTGTACCACTCTCTTGTCTAGTTGAGGTATATTTGACGTGCTCCCAGTTTTCAGCAGCGTTGGCTTGGATGTTACTACGGTTGAGGATGCTGCGGCAGGACCGGACATCTTTGGAGGAACAAACTTCGGTTGTCGAGATGTCGAGACAACTGCAGGCTGAGCTGTGGTCGACGGGGCTCGTCCGAAGCATGTACCCGACATGTACTCGTTCCTAGATATTTGGCAATCGAGCTCAATTTCCTTTCCACCGATGTTCATGTTCTTTCCCTCGTGTAACGGGAAATCTAACTTTCCTCCTCCAATCCTGACATTAGAAGTGAGCGCAGCGAAGATGCCTCAATCTGAGTGCCTACACTTTGTTTTCCGAGTCAAACACGGTACCCTTCCCTGTTGCGTCCGTTACTAGAACCCCATCCCCTTCCCAAGTCTTGTGCTTTCTGGATTGAGGATTTCTCCTGATGAAATTGTCAGTTTTATTCGCTGGCGCGTCGAATGGCTTGGACTACCATTGGATCATCCAGTGTTGTGGTCCTGTGCCTGTTCCTTGTTGTCCAAACGAGGTCCTCTTCCGACTGGACAAGTCACTATCTTCGATTTTCCTCTTCAATGGTACAAGGGACCCAAATGGCGGCATTTTGGCGGATGGTGTTGTGGCAAGAAACAGGAGGGTGACTACTCAGCGCTTTACCGCGTGATGTGACAAACGCGATCAGACGCGTCGGCGCGTCGTATCTTCCAAATTCAACATCAATCGGTATAAACATGTATTAGACTTCGTATTGACATTAATATTACATACGAAACAGATGCACATGTGAATACTAATCCAAATAACTGTTCCTACCTAGTGCTAGATCCTCCAAACTCCATTTTGGACGAAGCTCAATTTCGTATTCGTCATAATCTTTCAGCAAGAACCGGCGCATTGAAGCCCATCCAATCATGGCAGCATTGTCTGATCGTCAATAATTAAGAGCTATACCCAACGACTCTCGAAAGCGCACCCACCAGTACATAGGTTAGGAGGCGGAAACACCGCCTTCACTGGCATATCAGGATCCAGTTCCTTCAGACATACGTTGAGACTAACCCATTGCAGGTCCTTGTCAGCGTGCTATCATGCAAGTGCCCCAGAAATACGTACCGACTTCGCAGTCTTTGATTGCTTGCAACCCCACCGCTAACAACGAGGTGACCAACGCGTATGCTCTGAGATTGGCACCAGTTGTGGGCGAGCCGTATTTTGTCATCGAGTTGCGAAAACGCCGCGTCCTGAAATGAGAAAGCTAACGCCTTCCGGCGATCCTGGCTGAGTTGCTCTAGCCCACCCCCATTACGCAAGTAGCGTTCGACTTGAGAATGGACGCCGGAGAACGAGAATTCCATCTTTCCACGCATTGTGGGATTTCCTAGGGAAACCTTGTCGCCTTCCGGCACATCTTTGCAATATTCCTCAAGTGCATGGCCAGGTCCGAGATGTGTCCACGGGATGGCCAACAGTGCAGAAACTTTGTCGATGACCCGACCAATTGCTTGGTCTGCAGTATTAACAAGAATCTTAAACTTGACGTCACTTTCTGCCAACAGTATCATGGTATGTCCTCCAGATATGAGTAAAGTGAGAAAGGGGAATTGAGGCGCCTCGGCTGTGTCTGAAGTGAGCAACGGAGTTAGGGCATGCGCTTGCTACAGAAAGAATAATGGTCATGAGCACCCAGAATTTCGCTGACGAGAGATAACCTGGCAAACCATGTGATGGACGCCCACAAGAGGCTTTGCGAGAGCTGCTGCAAGCGTTTTCGCAGCATTCATTCCGACGCTGAGGCATCCGTTCATTCCTATATCCTTCGACTGTAATGACTAGAGGGTATACGGAAAGTTGAGCAGACATACCAGGTCCCCTTGTGAAGGCTATCCCGTCGATATCACGAACAATGTCCACCTGAGCTTCCTGCAAAGCGCGCCTGACGGCTAGAGGCTAGTGACATCAGTATCCCTCGGTTCTGGCCAGACACAAGGTCGTACTAGCTAACCATGTTCCTTTGATGAGCTTGAATAGCAGTAATTGGCTCTATTCCGCCATATTTTTCGTGTCTATCTTCAATGAGCTCAGCTGGACCATATTAGTGCGGGGACGGACTCACAGAGTCAATTGCTTCAAAACTACGCTGGAAAGAATTTTCCTCGACGAAGTGACGACTGCTGCGCAGGTGTCATCTGCAGATGATTCGACTGCTAAAACCGTGAACGTGGATATACGTATCGGTGTTCTAATGGACTGGCGAGCACGGGCACGAGGGTGTAAGAGGCGAAGCATAAGGTTGAAGCCAAGAGGGTCAAAGAAATTGTTGGCATGACCCACAGGGGAAATAGCCTCCGACGACGGTTGCCCTTGGTCACTACGAGCTCGTCTTCCTTTCCCTTTGTCGTTGCTCGAGATATCGATATCGACAATGTGGAGCTCAACATATTCCTCTCGACGATCGCACGAACAACCACACAATGAGAGCAAGAACAGTCGATCGTCGTCGCCAGGCGAGGCGTTGGACTCGCACCGTCGCACTTCGAGCGAAGCAACCCCACGTCCAACACCTGCCAATACCCGCTTCCTCACCGCCTCAAATGATCAGGATGGCAACAAGAATGTTCTTGCGCCACATTCTGCCGATGTCTTTACGAGCTCGTCGAAGCGACTCGGCTTTCTTGCAGACAAATTGTCCTCGTCCCTATCTGGAACTGTGCATAACCAAAAGAATCAGACTCAGTTGCTACTTCCACACGGCCATTCAAGAGGTGACTCCAGCGCTACCTCGGTTTCCTTGTCGCCGTCAACAGCGCCAATGGCCTCCTCAGCAAGTTTGGCGAATGCCGCCAAGGCGCATACGTCGCCGTCAAAGGTACTCAGTTCAATTCGTCTAAGCAGGGAATTGGTCTGCATCTGAGGGTCCAATTGTCTAGCAGCGGACCTATGATCCAAAGCTCGTTACTCGAGAAATGCATCGGTTGGGGAACATGTCTCAATTATCGTCCTTGGCCCCTCAGCTGTCCTCAGCTCCGTCGGCAACATCCCTTTCCTTACCCCCTCCAAGCATGTCGCAGGTCAGCCTGGCCTCAACATCAACTACAGACCCATGGGGCTCCCTCCACGTCCATGTGCTGCCACTATTTAACGGGGAGCCTCTCAGAATCCCTATGTGAGTTATTTGAAGCATGGATGGAGCTTTGGAACATTTATCCCTCTCGATCAGTGAGGACCTGAATACGCTCGTCAAGAACCACATCTCCACTGTTGTTTCTTCTTCGCCGTCACGAGCACTGGCGAAATTGGAAAATGATGCCTCAGAGCTCATTGCTTCGGGAATGGTCACGTTAAATGCCAAACTGATGGGTGTAGACGACGAGAAATTGGTTGCTCGTTTGGTTGAAACATGGGGATTCTTTTGGGATCAAATATTGACCTATGTAGAAGGTGTAAGTAAAATAGAACAGCTGTTTACAAAGTCCATGCTAAACATTGGTGAACAGGTTCTCCTACCGCTTCAGACAGACCCCACTCTGAACTCCCTTTCGAGAACCTCGAAACAGCATCACAGAGCGACCTCCCCCGTACGGACAACTGGCCATGGTCCACAAGCGTCCAAGTCATCTGCCCAGCTAATAAATGGAACCCCGACAATAGATGTACGGACTGTGGCCCTCAAGTCATTCCGCGATCGCGTCGTATATCCTTTGTACCCTCGACTCCATGCCCGGCTTTCACTGCCAAATCGGCAAGATGTCTTTCAAGAAACTGGTGGTTACCAACAGCCTAGACTACAACAGATGTAAGGCAGCCACTCCATTCACGGCTCCCATGTCCTCATATTCCGCTCAGGCTTCTTGTGCTATCAGCTCAGAGTCGACAGCGTCCCGTCGCGATGTCTCTGACTGCCCCTGTCCCGCAGCCCACTCCAGAAGAAGCAGCCATCTCTGATCTGTTGCATCTTGTTCGGAATCCACATCCTCAGACAAGCGCACGAAAGCAACCCTTCAAGACGGGCTTCCAACCAAGGACGCCGAGTTTCTTGTCAGGGGGACTGCCTCGTGACAGGCGCGGACGTATCGCGAAGAAGAAGACTACCGGTCCAAGCGACTTGTCAACTGCTGTTGGTCCCTTCGACGACGACGATCTCGGAGATGATACCCCCCGCCATGGCTTATCTTCTGGAACCTACGTTCTTGATATTGACCGCGAGAAAGAACGGGAAATGTTAGAAGCTCTAAGGTGATCAATCTGACAGTTTCCATTTACAATCCCATTGACTCAACGACGTGTAGGAGTCCCGAACCAAACACGAGGGCTAGCATTGGCGGCTGGGGTCTGGGAGGAATTCACGAAGTACCCATGAAATCCACTGAGGAGGAGGAGGAGGAAGACGAACTGGACCAAGCACAGGTAAAGCCCCATTCAATATACCTACCACGACCGTTGCTAATCTGAATTGGCAGGCCGATCTCGAGAGTTATATGGCTAGTATGAATTCGCCAGTGGAACCGAGTAAGAGAAGATAGTTTGGATAACCGTCTTACTTTGTCTGCTTTCCTTATAATTCTATCCAATGCCGGCTGCTCCACATAATTCGGTGCACAAAAGGGCAATGCCCACCAAAGTCAAAAGTAACAAATCTTCACCATACCTTGTCCTCTCCACTATCTTTGCACCACCTGAGATTTTTGTAGCCATAGCACTTCCAACCTTTCCACACGACGACATTCCGTTGACCAAGGTATTCGGGCGCACAACTCACAACACATATATTGTAGGCGAACAGAAGGCGGCCCCAGCGCAGCTGGCGCACTGCCTCTCCTCGAACTACTCGCATCAGTCATACATAAGAAACGAGCGCAACAATCAAAAGAAAACAAAGAGCTGGGACCGAATAGACGACAGGCCAACGGTGACAAGGTCTAGCCTTGGCCACTTCCAGCACACTCGCCCAGCCGGTGGCCCAGATCTCAACCGGATCTAGGAATTGGAATTGATAAGTCATTGGGCCAAAAAATCAAAAACAAGAAATTCGATTGACTTACTGGGGGAGGACAAAGTGAAAGAACGAGCAGCCCTCCTTTCTCACAGTGTCCCATACACCACCTCGCCATCTATGGCAGTGGTGAGAACCTTGGTGGACATGATTTCATTCCCCGGCACGGTCATGATGTTCGCAGACAGCACTACAAAATCAGCAAGCTTTCCTGCCTCAATGGAACCCAGCTCGGATTCAGTAAAAGATGCATAGGCTGGGTCGAGAGTCATTCCTGTGGTCGCAGTCGGTGAACAAGGCGAACGTCTAGTTCCAGGGGGTATCCTCACCTTTCAGAGCTTCGCCGCGCGTCAGACGCTGCTCAGGAAACCTATTAGACAGGTGAGAAGGGAGGGAAAAGGTCGTACTCGGATTGTACTTACCATCCTTCTGGCCCGTGTGGGGAAGTTCCCTCGAAGGACAAACGAGTGATGGCAGCGTAAAAGCCAGCGAGAGGATTAATGGATTCCACAGGGAAGTCTGACCCCAATGTGATCCTAGCACCGTCGTTTATGATAGAACGGAAGGCGTACAGCCTCTTAATCCGTTCGGGCCCCTGTAAATATCAAATCTCAGAAATGAAAGTAATCTCAAGAGAATGTTGATATCTTACAAGACGATCCTGTGCGTACCACATGTCGCTGATCCTACCAGAGTGAGCAATGAGGTTAACATATGTCCGTAAGAACTTTTAAACCCGACGAACGCATGTGTAGGCTGAACGCTGGCAATAACTGGACGGCCGTGAGGCGTTATGTCAGATGTACCATCTTCTTTGAATTGAATGATTACCCACCTCCGAGTTTGCCCAGGCGCGCCATATCTTCCTTGGTCATCATCTGAGCATGTTCCAGACGAGGTCTTAACGCAGTGACGTTGATGCCTTGCAAGACGGACTCGAAGACGTCCAAGAGAGCGCCATTTGCTCTGTCTCCAATCGCGTGGACGTTCTATAGTTGAATTTGACGTTTAGTGTACACCGGGGCTTTCGGCGTTGGTGGACCTACAACTTGCCACCCGTCTCGCAAGAACTTGGGAATGACATCACGAAGGACTGCCATGTCGATGCGCATGAATCCACTTGTGGAGGGGTTGTCTGCATACGGTTCATATAACTGTCGGATCAGGAATCAGTTGGTGGCGTCCCTAGTCCAATCTTTTAAGAGGCGGTACATACGGCAGCACCTCCAGTTCTCAATGCGCCTTCCGATCGTTTTAAATGAGCATGCACCTTGAAATAAATGATGGCTCACCGTCAACAAAGATTTTGATGCTGCGGACTTGAAGTCGTCTCTCAGGCAGCAAGATATGAGGAATACCTGGAGTGTATCCTGCGGTCTCATTGAAAAACTTCATCCCATAGATCCGGATCTTGGATAGTAATCTAAGCGGGGGTGTTAAGAGTTACGCCATTGAACTCACAGGCAGTGGTCCCTTTGTTGCTTGGCTGCATGACATTTGAATTTAGCATCCATACATCTTAAACTTTCAGGTCGGCACCTTACCCATGGAAAAAGTCCAATGACATTGGGTCCAAACCCGCGTCATGGATAGAGGTTAGGCCGTGTTTATGTGCCTCTCTGACGGTCACTTTGAAGCGACGCAATAGATCATCGTGGGTAAGCTTAGGTTGCTTCAAGAGTTCCTGCGCGTTGTCGATGAGAACACCTGGAAAGTTGTCAAGTGAATGCGCCAACAAACGTCGTGGCGAGAAACCCACCGGTTGGCTTTTTGTCGCCATCGCGAACTATCACTCCCCCTTCAATTTCTTCCGGCAAAGGATAACTAGGCTTGAGGGCCTCAGAGGAAACCCAGAGAGCGTGGCAATCTTTGCTTTGAAGTACAATCGGTCGGCCTCTCAAAATTGGGTCGGAATCCAAAGCTTGCTAAAGGCGATTCATTACTCAAGCTCAAAGGCTAGCCGCTGTCTGTAGGGAAAGAGCGTACCATGGTCGGCAAGGTGCCATTTGGCCAAACGGTGTGATCCCAGCCCCCACCAGTAATGAGCCTGGTTTTGTCAATAAATATATCAGAGTTGGACAGGACGAAGTTCCGGACGCGGGTAACAGTTTCTGGAATTGTTGCCTCTTAAGAACCGAGGATATAGCGAGCTCAAAACGCGCTCACCCTCGACCGTCTTTGTTCCTTCCAAGGGTAATTGCTGAGTGGCGCCGAACTCGAGAATATGAGCATGTGAGTCTGTGACCTGAGGTGAGCAAGCGAAAACCACGCATCAACATTTGCCCACCTGAAATGCCGGGAACGACAATTGCTCCATCTGGGATAATATGGATGGGGAGATCCCAACGCTGTCCGGGAGTACCTTTTAAAATAGTTTTCAGCAAGAAGGAACTATACCATTTGAATTTGACTTGGGCTGCGGGAGAAAACGGGTCGGGTCACCACTGGAGGAATCATGATCAGGTAGCCTGGAAGCAAACCTAAGCTGCCAACGCTTTGAATCTTGTTGCCAAGGACGCTAAAGCACTCGACTTGGGGGAGGTCGTTGCTAACGGTGTAAATGGCGTCCTTGCCAGCTGGCGAGCAAATGGCGTATCCAGTGGACGCGTCTGAAGCGTGGACAAAATCCAACAAGAGTGGTATGGATCCTGCAGTAGCGACCAGAACGACCAAGACAGAGAGCCATTTAATGGATGGGGAGAGGGTCGGACGTTGGACGGGTAGATTCTGGGAAGGGGCGGGTCCATTGCCAGTAGGACTCGCAGGGGTAATTTTTTCGTCGTGACGCATCATGTCAATACTGTGGTGGAAAGAAAAGAGTGGCTACTGGACTGCTGTGAATCCACAGCTTTTATACGTGTACAGCCTCTTGCTGACGGTGGAACGTTTATTCATTAAGCGCTCGAGAATCGATCTGATGGTTCGAGAAGGCTTCTCACGCATTTTGTACGAAAGGACTCTTTCAAGAAATAGAAAATAAAGGTCGAATCAAGGGGGGGGGGGGCGCTAAATTCTAATTCACTGGAAGCGCTCGTCGAGGTGGCATGATCGTGGCGGGATTACATAATCGGTCAAGACGTGGCACCTTGGCGTCACTGTCATCACTTGTCCCATTGGACCTTTTCCCTCCTTCAACAGTCAGTCCGAATGCCAGAAAACCAGATTATAAGGCAGCGATTCCAAACACTTGCTCATGTCGTGAACTCTCATAGGCTCTTGTTCTATTCTTTGGCTTCAGTCACTGCGCTCGTCGCCGTCGTCGTCAATGCACTCAAGAACTACAGCAACTTCTACTCCGTGGCCATATATCTTTCCAAGAGCAGCCGCAGCGTACTTGTATGACATGTATCAATATTCAACATGTATATTGCTAATACCCTGCTAAAGGCGTTGGCCAATTTTGGATTCCTAATTGCACTCCTCTGCGGCCATCTTGTTCAACGGTTGTTCTTCGGGCCCCTACGCGCAAATGAAGTAGAGGTTGGTTGCTCTCGTTCTTCTCAATCATAATTTGATTCTAATACAACTGCAGAGACTCTACGACCGCCTTTGGTTCTTCATTACAGAATCTTTGCTTGCGTTCACCATCTTCCGAGACGAATTCGACACTTCATTCGCGTTCATGTTTGGCTTCTTGCTCTTTGTCAAGTCATTCCACTGGCTTGCGAGCGATCGAATCGAATGGGTTAGCTCGCTCGCTGTACTCTCATTTTTTTGACACTGATCCCATGTCGTCAGATGGACCAGAGGCCATATCCAGGCCCCCCTCTACTCTTCCATGTCCGCATGATCCTTCTATTTGCCTTGCTCTGGGCAACCGATTTCGTCATGTTTGTCTTCACCATCGAACACACGCTTACAGTTGGTGTTGGTGGGATGGTTTTGTTTGCTAGCGAAGTATGTGACTTGTTTCATCCATCCATATAAGCCCTGATCGGTCGCCCGTTTTATAGTATGGCATCCTACTCGCCAGTGTCATGAACACTATATCCAAATATCTTCTTTCGGCATATGAATTGCGTCGTGCAGGACAACGGGGTGGGGAGAACGCTCCTCCTTGGGAAAATAAGAGCATGTGGACCTTTTACATTGAATTGGTCACCGGTATGGAATGTCAGGTCCAATCGCGCGAATTTTTGCTGAACTCATGGCATAGATTTCATGAAGCTATCCGTGTACCTCGTGTTCTTCACCATCATCCTCACGTTCTACGGCCTCCCTCTCAATATTGTCAGAGATGTCTACATCACTGCCCGCTCCTTCGTATCGCGTCTTCGAGCGTTGCATAGGTATCAAACTGCCACAAGAAACATGGACCAACGGTATCCCAATGCAAACGAAGAAGAGCTTGCCGCAATGAGCGACCGAACCTGCATCATTTGCCGGGAAGAAATGGTTTTCCAAGCAACACAACCAAATGAACGCGAGGGCCCTAACGTAACGCCCAAAAAGCTTCCATGCGGTCACATTTTTCACTTCTACTGCCTACGATCTTGGTTGGAGAGACAGCAAAGCTGCCCTACATGGTGTGTTTTCTATTCCATTTCGATTGGTCCATCCTCATGTTATGCATCAGCCGCCGCACCGTACTCGAGGATACCCCTCCTCCAAACAACGCTGCTGCAGCAGCTCCTGTAGGTGCTGCCCGGTTTAACGCCAACCCTCAAGGAAATAATCAATTTCTCGGCAATCCGATGGGATTTATCAATGGGTTATTTGCCCCGCAAAATGCACCGCAAAACAATAACGTGCCTTTGCCTAATCCACAAGTCGCCAATCAACCACTGGCGGCCAACGCGGCAAATGCAGCGGGAGAGGGTGGCGGACCAGTTCTTATTCGCTACGAAGTGCAATATCACGGCCCAGAGCATTCAGGCGTGAACCACCAACCGTCGCCCCATTCTCCAAACCCAACGCCAACTCTACAGCCAGTCCCTCGGTTCACTGGACACATTGGCCCCAATGGCCTTTGGCAGCCTTGGCCCGTTCACGGTGATCTGAACTTGCAACAACCAGCAACGCCCACTGAGCAGACGCGACCAGTGACATCACAAGACCCTCGCCTGGCTGGCGCGAATAGAGAAGCTGGCGAATCAGACTCGGAGACGGACTCGAGCGACAATGAGCAACGAATTCCAACATTATCGCCGAGGGAAGCTGCAAGAGCAGCTGCACTTCGCAGACTCAACAGTGCATCAAATACAACCCTAGAGACATCCACCATTCATCAAACGCCTAACGTGCCCGCTCAAGCATCAACCTCCGCTCGTCGTGCTCCAGATCCCCTATCAAATGGAGCGACGGCTTCTCAGCAACGTTCTCCATTCCCCTCCTTAATCCCGATTCATGACCTCTCTGCGGCAACCGACCCTTACGCCATGCCCCCTTCCAGTTCCTTGGTCCGATCCAATCACAACCAAACTCTTTTTGGACAAGGTTTCAACCCATACGGACCGCAGTCAGCTGGTTCTCTCTACCAACCCCCCTCTGCTCTCCAATCAGCAATTTCCGAGTCTCGCCCTTTGAGTAGCATACCTTCTCACGTCAGCGAGGAACAACTCTCCAGACTCGACCGGTTGACCCGTGAGGCGATCGACGAACGATTGCGTGTGCTCGAGGGTGTCTCGAATACTGTTTATCGCTGCATAGACGATTTGATGCTACTGCGTAGTGCACTGCCAGTTTCCGACAATATCTCCCAGCAATCGCCAAACGAAGTCGAGCATAAAGATCCAGCCGGTTTGTCACCTCGGAGTCAGGAGAAACAGGCGGTGAGGCCCGCATCGGATTCTTCCGAGGGCACTTGATACACCAAGAGTCCGGTGACGCCCAAGATGCAGTTAAAGCGTAAATTATTACGTAGTTTTCTGGGTGGTAGCGATGACAATTCTAGTGACATCTAAATGAAAATTACTGGCCGTGACCTGTCTTATGACCTGGACGCGATTAACGCTCGCGCTCGTCTTTTCACCATTTCTGCGTCCACCGTGGATTTGTCGACCTGAGCATAGAATTGCTTGAAGACTACGCCGAGGGCCCTATGCTGCGGCCCCTCTGTTTGTGGCAGCGTCTCCAGAATGGAGCCCAGGATCGAGTCAACCTTTTCTTCCGACAGAAGAGGAGGCAAAAATTTTGCCATGATACCAGCCTCTTTCAGCTCCTTCTCGGCCAACTCTTCCCGAGCGGCAGCTGCGAATTTCACGGCTGCCTCGTTCTATGTCCATGTGAGCATTGTAACATCAGTGGCTCTTCGTGGAAAGAAAAGATGGCGATGGAGACTTACACGGCGCTCAACAGCCTTTCGTAAGATAATAGCCTAGAGAAGGGGTGAGGGTTTGAAAAAAAAAAATTCAGAAGATGTCCCGGAACATGTGTAAACAGGGCATTCACAATTGCAGACGAGTTGATCTTGTCATTGGACATTTTATCGGCATTGTATACTTCCGATAGAACTGACTGTTGGTGAGTTTGTGAGTTTGCCACGGTGTTCATAGAAGTTCGGCAAACTTACACGCAACGTTGTGGAGGTGGACGTATCTTTGGTCTGTGACGTGCACGTTAGAACAAATGAATGCTCTCGAATCCAGTGAGATTGAACCAGGCCTAACCTTCATGGCTATTTTTATTTCGTCCATGATCGCTTTCCGCAAGTCATTCCCTACGATAGTAAATTTCGGTTTCTTAACTGGACACGTCACATTTGCGCGTCGAAATCCACGTACCTGGACTCGCTGCTGAGCTGTTCAATCGAGTGCCACGGAAAAGGTACAAGTTCCGACTGCATCGTGTAGCCGTAGATGTTCGAAATCCAAGTAGAGACATCGTGGGTGGAAGGAGTGAATGATGTATCCCTGCCTTCGTCGCGTTCATGAGACCTGCCAAAGACCGGACCGGAGTATTGATCTGGGCGCTTAACCTGCTAGTATGTCAGACGCATACGACCATGTCTAAAAGCCCCAGTTTTCCTCCTTCCGGACAATATCTGAAGACGATTCGACAATCTGCTCGAAAACTATGTGAAAAGGCTCAAGTGACAGTTAGTCCTTCCTCTGATTGAAACTTCATTGGGAAATACCTGACTTCTCCCGTGTATACTAGATCAAAGATGATGCTATCGAGCACTTGCTTGTCTCGTCCGCCTTCAAAGAGACATTCGACCAGCTATCTTCATTCCCAGGACTGGCTCTACCTCTGAAATTTGCTTCCCACCTTGATGAACTCAACGTCCTCTCCATTCTTGGGCTGCTCCAATTCGGGACAGCCTTCGAGATCCCTCTGCGCGCGCAAACAGGACGCGGTGCAGGGGACGCGATTAAAGCTCTGATCTTTGCGATGTACATCACGTCGAACGGAGATGAAGGCGATCTTTTATCTTCCAACGGAATTTCAACGATTGCTCTGGCAAAAGTTGCAGAACTTTTGGGTGTGGATGTGATGATAGAAAAACCACATGAAACTCTGGTAGGAGTTACAGTTGGGGCGCTGGGAGGGCCTCTGTATACATTCGTCCAGCTGGTTACGCGAGCTCTGAATGAGACTGGTGCTGCTCTCCTTGCGTCTGGCTACCCTAATCTTGGGCTCTTTGTGGTAGAAGCTCTCAAGGAAGGGCAGAGGCAAACCACCCAATCAGATTCTCCCAACTCCTTCGTAGATTTCACGCTTGATAAGGTAACACTTTCTTATGCTCCCAAAGTTCAGAGCTCAAATGGCACGCACAGATTGTTCGTGCAATACCTGGCTTCCGGGACATGTACACCGTGGATGGTGAACGTGAGCAACATCCCAACTTTGTTTCTGATGCATTTTGAACATGCCTTGATGGAATCGCCTTTCAGCGGCCTACATTTTCAGCAAAGCTCTGTTCCTTCTGAATGCCATATTCACAAGATTCGGCTCGATATCGCCACCGCCGTTTCCGGTGCCTTCCACGTCCGACCTGCCCGCTTTCGCCGATGGTTTGTTACCCCCCCTTCTCGTGCAGCTTGGGGTGATCGACCTGTCTAATTCCCAACTAAACGACTTATGGCCAGCTGTCGACTCTCCCGCCAAACTTGTCAAAAACGGAGGAGACAAAACCGAACGACAGGTTCTCAGGGAAGGACCAGCCGTTACACAGGATCAAGCATATCTTCTCCGCGCAGCCTCCATTGTTGCAGTCGATTCCTTTCCTCGTATCGCTTCTAAACTCTCATCAAAGAACGTCCCTACCTTCACCGTCCCACAAATCAACTCGTGGCTCTCATCCATCGCCAAGAGCCGCGAAACTTACCATCTCAAAGAACTCTCGACGATGGTCTTCAAAGATACAGTGCACTGGTGAAAGAAGACGAGAAGAGTAAAATGAAAATATTGATGGCATCCAGATCATTCATATAAATACAAAAAGTTGTTTCCGTTCTACTGTACTTCTTTAAACATACCATCGGTTCTTCTAACGCTGTATTTAATTAACTGAAACTTATTTCTTCTTCTTCTTCTTCTCTGCCGATTCACAAATCACTATCACTCGCGTTGCTATCACTCTCATCATGCCCCCAGACTGCGAACGCACGGTGCGCACCTCCGTCAAGGGACTTTGATACCGAATGGCCCCTCCCGCGCCCCATCGGCATCGGAACGGTAGCAGTTCTGGGGGTATCAACTGCGCCAACATCCCTATCCCTCGGGATCCGACTTCTGCCACTAGTCGGCTTCTGGTTATGCAAATCATCCCTCATGCCCTGCTGAGCAGCATGTCCCAGCCCAGACTCGGACGACGGTGAGGAGTTACTCGAAGATGGGTATGGGTCGAAGCTGCTATGACGAGAAAGCATATGTGGCTGCGGGCTTGCATACCGACTGGGAGAGTCAACCCCTGAATGCTGCGATGAAGTCTCCCAATCCTGCTGTTGTTGCTGAGCATTCGTCCTTGATCGCGACTTTGACCGAGATTTGGCACGTCTGGTCCTTTTCTCCTTGACGGCGAGCAGAGCAGCCCTCGGTTCTTCCACGGGAGGGGCGTTGGTCGTGGAATCAGATTCCGCCGCAGACGAGTCATCGATGTCAAACTTGTCATCTTCTTCCTCGTCTTCTTCTTCGCTGGACACCTCGTCCTCATCTTCCTCTAGTTCAGCCAAGTTAGGTACCTTGGGGGTGGACAATTCGGGATTTGCGTCCCGTTTGTGATGTTTGCGTTTTGAAGGACCTTCTTCAACTACAACGAAAGACTTTTGTCTCTCACGTTCGTTCCACTTGAGTGTCCTCGAGATGGCATGGAACCAATCAGTCGACTGCTTGTCGGCACACACAGTCGGGAATGGATAGCGAGATGCAGTAACCTTGATATGGTCGCCCTCTGCATGCTACGGTAAGTGCCTGTTCCTCAATATGCTGAAGTAAGACTACTCACGCTGCAGCTCGACACGACCGCGGCCGTCAAACGATGCCCAGGCGGTACTTCGTGAGTTATACGGGACGCAGATACGCAGTTCCATGGTATCCGGGAGAAGCATAGGCCGGAAGGAAAGAGTGTGCGGGCAAATTGGCGTAATAAGAAGAGCTGGGATTTCGGGGTGAACAAGCGAACCACCAGCGGAAAGCTGTAGAGCAGGTTAGCATTCGATTTGCAGTACTTGCAAAGATACTAACGGAGTAAGCCGTAGAGCCTGTGGGAGTGGAGACAGTCAACCCGTCCGCCTGAACGGTGGTCATATGATGCTCATCTCCTGGATAATACAATGAGAGGATGTCAAGGTAACTGAATAATCTACACGTACCGAACAGCTCGAGTTGGCTGACATAGGGGCTAGGTCCACGATCGACGACGAGGTCATTGAGTACCTCAAAGCTTTCCGCCGGACGAGTGGTATAGCACATGATCTCCTTGTCTTTGGTGTGTCCTTTGCCATCCCCCGCTCGAGTCCAATCGCCTTCAAGGCCTTCCCAACCACCACCCTTTTCTAGGTTTTTCATGATGATCTCACCAGTTTCAGCCTTTTTGACAGCTTTTCGGCCTTTGCCCTTTTCATTGGCGACTGCGCGGTAGACAGTGCAAGTGAAGCGCATCCTGAGGTTCACTCGGATACCATTGTCGATGACAGAGTCCATGACGGCTTGGTGGTCGGAGAAGTCAAAGTTGGTCAGGAAACCGAGGGAGCCAAGAGCAAAGGGCAGCACCGGAGGGACGATCCTCTGGAACAGCCATGAGGTGAAGAGAACGGTTCCGTCTCCCCCGAGCTAAATCACAACATTAAAGGCGGGCAATGGGTGTAGATCAAGACGCTTACAGTGATAACGAAGTCGAAGAGATGGGGGCTTCGAGAGCACATGCTGCTCGTCCAGTATCGCAACTGTCCTTCATCTTCCGGGTGAGGATCGTTGGCTGGAACATACTGAGTGCTTGATGGCCTCCGACGGGGGAACGGAATGAACAGCTCAGGATGGTCGCGTCTAATACCCTCTGCATCGAACCTCCTGGATGCGCGCAGCTGGCTGTCTACATATCTGGAATGACGGAGCTTAGTATGGTCCATACGTCACTCAGGGGGGACCCTTACACCACAAGTCCTCGCTGATGGCCTGCCCTGCGTTTGAGCATAAGATAAAGAGCAAGCTCTCGGGTGAGCTTGATTAATCGATTATCCCGAGCCTTTGTGACAATGAGGATGTTCTGGATGCCTGATTGAATACGAGCACTGCCTAGAACAAAGGTTAGATCGCGTTAAGGAAAGGTTGTTATCGCACCGACCGAGTTGTTTGCTCATTTCTCGAACACTGACGGCTGTTTCTGCCAGGCGAGTGGTGAGACTACCTCCATACTCGTCCTCGTCGTCTTCTTCGTACCCAGAGGCGAGAGAAGAGACGGCAGACTCGGGAGACAACGGATGGTGTCCGTTTGGATTCTGGAAATGGACATGACCATCGCCGGAAATGTGCTGGAGCGACTTTGCGACCTCGAGGTCTCCGCCGGCGAGCCCTGGCTTAGCTTTGAGCAAATTTGAGAGATCGCCGCCCTTGTCGAGATGCGAGTGCACGAAACAGGGAGATCGAAGCGGTTGCTGTGGGGTAGATGCAAGTAGACCAGACTTTTTGATTGGGGCGAGTGTGATGTTTGGACTGCCCTGGGCCATTGGAGGTGGATGAGACTGATTTCCATTGGCTGCGACTGTATTATCTGGAGATGTGAGGACCTCGATGTCATGTCTGTACTCGCTCTGAGAGTAGGAGGTATTGAGGGAACTAGGCCTGCTGTTCCTGCGGGACAAAGACGGCTGGATGAAGGGGTCGTGACTGTGCATTTGCATATTAGGAGCGGGGGTTGTGGGTGGAGTTGAGAAGGTTTCTGTGTCTGGTGAGAGAACACGGGCAGTTTTGCGTATGTGGGTCGGCATTGCGGTATTGTCTGTGGAATCCGAGACCAGAGTCGACGCGAGGGATGATTATTTGTCACTCCTCTGCAATCACAACTGTTTTAAGGCTATTGCGAGCAGATTGTGATCATAACCGTTTGGAATGTTGCTGCTATGCCAGTGAAACGATCAGATTCGTATCCAACCAGTAAATATCTTCCTGTCCAAGCCTGTCAACCAGATGGATTGGGGGCCGGCGCGTCGCTGCCGCCATCGCTGGCCAATTGGACGGGCGGCAGTTTCTGTCTTTTGGTCTGGCTGTCCAATGAACACTGATCCAAGTTCGCTAACAACAATCAACCGTCTCCTCCGTCCATTGCGAACTAGATCTTCAGTCCTCGCAAAGGTAGCAACCACCAACAATCACTCAACAAATCCATCAGCAACTTATTCCTCCTCCAATCGCAGTGTACTGCGCATTGTCCCCCAGAGTAGTCCCCTAAACATTCTCCCTCCCCCGCACAAAGTCGCCTCACAGCTCTACTTTTCCAAAGAGGAAAAGGGCACCCTTGACCTCGCTCGGAGGATATATGCTGTCAGAGATGCTTTCAAGAATATCGTCGTCAAAGCAGACCTCCCGGTTGATGCTGGCAGTCGCGTAATGCCACTGTCCGCCCTCTGTGCGTCCATCATCGGGCAGCATATGCAGGAATGGGAAGAACCGGAGGATGCTGACAACGAACACCAGAGCTCCTTTGAGGTCGTGCCAACCTACTCCGAAGAGATGTACGATGCCGTTCCTGGTTCGTATCGCAGGCAAGTCGTCTTGTCTTCCGGCGAGCCGTGCAACTCACCTCCCCCATTAGCCATCTCCTGGTGTCTCATGCACTCGGGATTATTCTCGACGTCTGTCCACACCACACGACATTGCTCTCCATCCTCTTGGATGTCGCTTTGGTGCACAACCTCGGAACACAAGCATCGCAGCTCTTGGAAGCTTTCCTCTTTGTGGCCCTGAGGCCCAAACCCAACGCACCAGCTTCCATTTGCCATGCCTCCCACGCAAAGTTCCTCGTCGACCATCTGGATAAATGGATTTCAGCCGGGTTTCCAGTAGAGTCTTTCATTAAGATTCTATCGACGGTGCTCGGCGAAACTGAGGACATCGCCACTTGGAGCTCAAAAGCAATCGGCATGCTTGGTTCGCGTCTCCAGCATGTACACATGCCCTCGCTGAGGTGGTTGTCAACACGACTCGTAATTTTCCTTTCCACGGAACAACCGCCTGGATCTTCACCAGGGTCCCGAGACCAACTGTTTCTCACTGCATCTCGCTGGATAGATGGTGTTACTAACATCATGATCTACACAGTTACCACCAACCAATCACATAGATTGCCCAATCATGATTGGTTACTCGACCTCGTCGCTGCGCTTCAGCAGACCCTGACTTGCGCCGGAGAACGCACTTGCGGGGTACAATGTTTACAGGACTCGTTTACGTGCTTGTGCACTCACTTGCTTGCGCTGCATCCTGACATTCTCTCTTCCATCTCAAACGGCGTCGCAAGATGTCTGAGTCTGAACCGTCCACGAGCTTCAACATTCCATAGTCTTGTCAACGCCGTTTTCGGGAGCAAACAAACCCTCGACCTACAGCATTCTCACAAGGCCCTAAAGACCTATGTCTCAGCATTCCAAACACACCATCTGATTCAGCAGGAGGCTTCGCTTTGGACCTGTGCTCTGACATTTGTCGAAAACCTTGAAACCGACTCCGAGCTGCAGGGAAAACGCACGGAAATTAAGCTGTATAGGGAGCAACTTATGCTACTTGTTGACACAGCGGAGAGGTCTCTGCCTAGCCAGAGCTTTGACAACTTACTAGATACTGGGCCAGAACCAACCCCCCGGCCCTCAAAGCTCATCTCCCACGATTTGACAACACCTGCGCGTCGCAACAATGACGAGTGGGACTGGGACGCGATGATGAGTTGTTGGATCCGGAGACGACGACCACAGGAGGTGTTGGCCAAGGATTGGCCACCTAAACCGTCATTGTGGTCCATCAAGAAGTGCAAAATTGCGTCGGTGACGCCTCGCAAGGGCGCCGCCGTCCCATTTTCACCTCACAAGGCCATCCCCTTTCATCCATTAGGCCGCAAATTCCATAAACAGAGCGACTCTGGCCAGGACCAGAGACCCCTGAACGATTTTACCTCCCTCGTCGCGAACGCCGTCTCCCATCGGACAACGCTGCACGGTCCTCACAAGCTTAAGGCATTCAAAACGCAATCGTCGTCAGCGATCAAGCCGTTGGTGCATTCGGTGGACCTTGGAGCACGAGAGAAGGGAAACTTACCCCTAACGGCGGAGGTAGAATCGTGTCATCTGCCTTCGGACGATGTGTTGGACCTTTTTGCAACTCCATAGGGAAGATGTGATGAGCGAGAAGATATTGATATTTCCCATGTGCGTGTAGGATCATCGGGGGGTTTTGTATCTTGCGCGACGTAGAATCATGTGTACATTAGCAGCAATAGGTAATACATTCATTCATGTAAGATACCCTCTGCGTTGAGAATGGGTCTGAGGAGAGGATGCGATAGCGATAGGCGATAGGCGATATTGGCCGGTTAGCTCGATTGTGTTGTTCAGGATGCTGTCAGTGGATATTATGTGACCATTTGAGTCATCGATGGCGCGGAGCTTGTCAGAATTGCAAGTTCCAAGCACGATCTTCATCCACCAAGAGCGTCCAGAATCCTGGCTCCCGGACTACTGAAAACCCGTATAGAAGGCTGAACACTGGTCATAGTTCAACCATCCAAACATGTCAGCACCATCTTCAGGCAAGAAGGCAAAGGAGACAGGGAAACCGCTCCCGTTATCCGAAACCTTGCGGGACCTTGCCCTGCTCCGAACAAGCGATGTTGATCTTGCGGCACTACTGCCCTCTGAATACACCAAAGGAGAAGGAAACGATAAGGGAGATGCAGCTGTGAAAGAGTCGTCAGAGTTTATCGCAGAGACACGAAATGCGGTTAAACTGCACGACCGGGGGTCGGTTGAAGTGCAGGGAAAGCAACTGGACGAAATACGACGTAAATACGAGGAGCTTTTAGAAGGACTATCTGGAAGCAATCAGCAGGTTAGTTCTTGTGATTTTCTGTGATATTTTATTGGCACTGAGCCTCGAGGCGATCAGGGCCTCGTGGGCAGTGAGGACGAAATGAATAGCGGCAGGCTGAAATGATAGGGGGCTGGGCCAACTGAATGGCGGAATGGTAGTTATGTAAGCCTGTAACCTATGACAGAGTTTGTTGCTGGTGAAATCATCTTACTTTGGACCATCTCCCTCACCGCTCGTGGCGACGACCACAGCCATGTTCTGGCTTGTGCAAATGGCAGAGACCGCTCTCCCGGTCTTTATTCTCCGCATTGCATCTCCAGCAGTCGTATTCATCGCGGCGCTTTCTATCCTTGCTTCAAAACCAATTCATGACCACCTACAGCCCTCGCCAATAACCTCTGTGGTCGTCGCTACAACAATTCCTCGTCGCGCTGCTATTCTTTCTTTTCTTTCTCTTGCTGCTCTCACATATCTCGGAGACGGTCTGGTCTTTGTTGTCTTCTCTGTCATTTCCAAGCAGTGGCCTCGTCAGAGCGGCATTCCGATCAACACTGTTGTCGGTCTCGCCGCTTTCTCTGGTCTGGCCGCTGTGGGCGCATGGAAAGACGTCGCAGGTGTTCCAGTTTGGTTTTTCAAACGTATCAAGACCGCAGTAGCCACCAGTCTGCTCTTGGACATCGCCCTCGCAGCATTGATTGGTGTGGAGCTTCGTGATACAGGTCGGTTCCCATATCATTCTGCAATTCAACTTCAACAACCAACTCGTTTGTTCTTAGCCCATATTCCCGAGAGCCGACTTGGTCTCCAGGCCTTGCTTCATTTTGCTTTCCTTGCTTTCCGCGTAGTCCTTCTTTTCCCGTTGCTCGCTTCGCTCTTATCGCCCCGAATCACGTATTCCCCCGTTCCGACAACGGAGGAGCAAGCAGGGCCAACCAATGCTTCAAGCTTCCTATTGCCACCAGATGGCTCCCACCAACACAGCGGCCTTTCTACGTACAATGCGGAGAATGGCAAGTACGGCACCTTCCGCACGACGCGTCCAAGCGACAGCTCGGCCCCCCCTACGCGAGCCACAACGCCAGCGCAATCAACCGCACCAGACAGAGTAAGCATTCGTCGAGTCAATCTTCTCCGTCGGCTCTAATCTCTATCTATTGACCATAGTTTGAGCCAAAGCAAGAGATCTCCCTCGAGCCTACATGGTCCGAGTTATTTGCCCGAATTCGTCGCTTAACACCTTATCTGTGGCCGTCCAACAACCGTCATCTTCAATTTGTTGCTGTGCGTATTGATTCGTGTATGCTCGTCACACGACCACGCGTGCTGAGCTGTGCTTTAGTTTCTCTGCATTCTAATTTTGGTGCTCGGCCGTGTCATCAACGTCGCACTGCCGCTTACGTTGGGCAAACTCGTTCATGCGCTCGAGGAGGGCTCGGGAAGCTCACCGTGGCCATATCTCTTTGGCTATGTTGGTTTGCGCTACTTGCAAGGCAGTGGTGGTTTATCTGCTATTCGTGATGCAAGTACCGTTCATCTCTTCAACTTTCCCGCGAACTAACCATTTTTCGCTCCGTTAGGCACTATGGGCACCTGTCATGCAGTATTCTGACAGAGGTCAGTCAAGTTTACTCCATTAAAGCCCGGTTTTAGCTCAACGTTTGGTCCAGCCATGTCTCAATTGGCATTTGATCACATTCTCAACCTTTCCTTTGCGTGGCACACCCGCCGCAAGACCGGAGAAATTCTCCGCGTACTGGATCGTGGGGCGGCTATCAACCACACTTTTGAGGTGAGCTTTTGCACGAGCCCTTTTATCCGCAATGGCGCTAACATTGTTCTCAGCTGATTCTTTTCAACATCATACCAACTTTTGTCGATATTTTCATTGCTCTTGTGGCCTTTGTTATCTTATTTGAATGGCCCCTTGCACTTGTCATTTTCTTTGTTATGTTCTCCTATGGTAAGAGTTGCGCATGCCTGTGAAGACTGTCGCTAACCCCTCACTAGTTGCTGCTAGTGTCATTTTGACCCAATACCGCACCCGACTTAGGCGCCAGATGAACGATCGCGACGTGATTACCCGTGGAATCCATACCGATATTTTGCTCAATTACGAGACCGTCAAGTATTTTGGTGGCGAAGATCACGAAGGCGAACGGTATCGTAATGCCATGCGCGAGTATCAACAGCTTGAGCTGAAAGTCATCCGTAAGCGTCGCATTCGTCCTCACCTTTGATCAAACACTCAATGACTGTCTGCAGTTTCGTTGAACCTGCTCAACCTTGTGCAAAACTTTATCATTGTGAGTGCTTATCGAACGCGTGCCGTTCATCATCTGACCACATCATTAGACTGTTGGTCTCTTGGTTGGATCCTTGATTGTCACGAAGGGTGTGGTTGAAGGACGATGGGGAGCGAGTGAATTCGTTATCTTCATCACGTACCTTGCGCAGGTGCGATCACATTTCAGCCTTCACGTACGATGGATGGATCTGATTCCGAATCTGATTAGCTGTATGGACCTCTCAACCAACTCGGCTACACTTATCGCTCCGTGAACCAATCTCTGGTCGACACTGAACGTCTTCTGGCCCTCTTGAATGAGCCAACAGATATCAACGACGGGGATGATGCACCTGATCTTGCTGTTACAGCTGGGGAGATCGAGTTCCGTAAGTGTATTCTCATGTTCAACCTGGACCACAACTTATCGGGTTTCATCATTTGAAGGCAATGTCACATTCTCTTATGATGAACGTAGCACGGCCCTGAACCAAATCTCTTTCAAAGTGCCAAAGGGTTCCTCCGTGGCACTTGTTGGCGAATCTGGTTCCGGAAAGTCGACGATTTTGCGCCTCCTCTATCGCTTCTACGACTTGAAAAGTGGAGATGGCAGCATATTGATTGACGGACAAGACATTCGGTTCGTCACATCATCAACGGGTTGTATCTCCATCAGCTGACCCGTGTGTTTGTAGCGACGTTACTCAGAAGAGTTTGCGCCATGCTATCGGTGTTGTGCCGCAAGACCCCGTTCTGTTCAATTCTACTGTTTCTTACAACATTGGTTATGGCAAAATCGGTTCCAGCCAAGAGGAGATCGAAGAAGTTGCCAGATCCGCTCAGATGCACGACCGGATCCTGACATTCCCTGATGGTTTGTGCAGCTACTGTGGCCTATTGTCAATGTGTGCTGAGAAGGTTATGGTTTAGGTTACGAGACCAAGGTTGGCGAACGCGGTGTGCGTCTCAGTGGAGGAGAGAAGCAGCGGGTGGCGATTGCGCGGACTCTTCTGAAGAATCCCCCTATCTTGCTTTTGGACGAGGCAACGAGGTGTGTATACCGTTTTAACTTTTGGGGTGCTCGCTGACTTTGTGGAATAGCGCCTTGGATACTTCCACCGAGAAGGACATTCAGAAGGCGTTGCAGAACCTTGTGAAGGGAAGGTCTTCGCTCTCAATTGCTCACCGTCTTTCCGTGAGTCTCGCGATAGTTGACACAATGTTTCAATCTGATGACGTTCTTGCAGACGATTGCTTCTGCGGATCTGTAAGTCTATAATGGGTTCAGGCCTTTTAACCCGCTCGCTAATGAGGCTCGAACAGTATCCTTGTCCTGAAGGATGGACAAATCATTGAGCAGGGTACACACAAGGAACTGCTCGCACTCGACGGCGTGTTTGCTTCGATGTGGGCAGACCAAGTGTCGTCTTCTGATCCTATCTCCAGAAAGAGCAGTTTCCGAAAGGAAGATAACAACGCTGGTTCATCTGTCAAGGATGAGGACCTCATTGACCTATCGCAAATTTCCGAGGTTAAGGACTTGGAAGAGGTTCAAGAACGTTCTGTAGAAGTCGAAAGCCCGATCGAGGTTGAGACCAGCCCGAAAGAGGTCAAGTCAGACGACAAACCTGCAGAAGAAGCGCCACAGGAAGCTCCCGCACCCCAAACTCTGGCTCAAGTTGTAGCATTCCCATCTGGTGACCCTGAAGATGAAGAGGTTGCTGCCCCACCCCGCAGTTCTCCCAGTGATGGTGGTGCCAAGGAAGAGGTTATCGCACCAGAGCCGGTTTCCGCGGTCCCGATCGCCTTCCCAGCTTCAGACTCTGCTTCTGTGATTTCGAGGCAAGAGGCTCCGTCGCAAACCCCTGCAAGCTCTCCCCCAGTGCCCATGGCGGTCACGTTTGAAGCTGTCTCGCCCCCACGCACTGGGACACCGGATCCTGATGCTGAGCCGAAGCGGAAAAGGACAGCGTCGCAAAACTTCCAACGGCTTGCGCGCAGGATCTCGCTCACGACAAGGAGACAGGGCTCTGTGTCGTCAATCATCCCGGTATTGAAGCGTGACCAGTCGCCTCGTGTGTCCGTCGACGAAGGAAGCTCGCGAGGTGAAGGCAGCTCGATTACGGCTGTGATGACTGACAGTCCTGCTCCGAGTGTGAAGGGTGAGGATAAGGAATCCAAGCCCAAGCTGAAGAAGAAGGACAAGAAAGGCAACAGGAAGAGCCTGCTTGGATGATGATGACACACGATTTTGTTACGACCTACATACTATGCTCTACGCCTACTATACGCTACGAACGCTACGATTTTTGTTTACGGTTAGGTTGGGAATTTACTTTAACCGAGGATAACATAACTGTGAGACACGCGACCAAGAAGATATTTTGGGAGTGAAGTGCCTCGCGTTCGGGAAAGCAGGTGACCTGTTGAGGCGGGGATCTCAGCGGAGATTGAATAAGGCATATTTGGGTATAAGAAGCGGACGATGGGGCAGGACCTCCTTTCTTCTCTCCATATCCCCTACGATCGTGTTGTTTCCCGGTCCGATTTTTCTGTCTGGTGTTCTGTCCTTTTTGCTTTTCGGAATTTATTAGTTCGCCAATCATGTCTAATGCCAAGGTCTACGTCGGGTCAGTCTCTGTGTTTGTCTGATGATTGTGTTGAAGCATTCGTGCTTCTCTCGAGGTTTTGTTTTGTTAACATAACTCAAAATCTTGGGAGGAGGTTGCGTCTGATACTAATAGTGCAACTGTAGTAATCTGAGTTGGAACACAACTGATGATACCCTGCGCCAAGTCAGTTTTGTTAGAAGACTAATAACGATATAGTGGATCTCAATGTCTGTTAACAATATTATAGGCGTTTTCGGATTTTGGCAGTGTTGTCGATGTGCGCTATTCTCTCTCTCACTCTCTCTGTCTCCCATCCCTTGATCACTCCCCGTTTCGCCGATACCCCTTTTTTTTTTGCGATGGGTTTTTTTTTCTTCTTGCGATGTGCAATTGCGGCCCCGTTTGCTGATCTCTACCGAACTCCATTGTTCTTTGCCATGAGTGCGACTGCTGATACTTTTGATGTGATCTAGTCCATCGTCATGCGCGATCGTGATACTGGCCGCTCTCGAGGATTTGGTTTCGTGACCTATAACACTGGCGAAGAGGCCAATGCCGCCATCAGCGGACTTAATGAACAGGAATTAGATGGACGAAGGATCAAGGTCAACCTTGCTAATGCCCGAGGTTCGCATCCATGACAACTGTATATGTGTGTGCCTGATATCTGATACGTATCAGCAGGTGGAGGTGGTGGTGGTGGCGGAAGCTACGGCGGCGGCGGAGGAGGAGGAGGAGGCTATGGCGGCGGAGGCTACAGCGGTGGCGGCGGCTACACTGGCGGCGGAGGAGGCTACAGCGGTGGAGGCTACCAAGGTGGTGCTGGTGGAGGCTACCAAGGTGGAGGCGGCTACCAAGGCGGAGGCGGCTACCAACAAGGTGGCGGAGGAGGCTACGGAGGCCAAGGATACTAATGGTTTGTCTTTTTTGAACTAGTGAACGAATCCAAACTGACTGTTTGCCAGGCTTTTAGCGAAAAACTCTATGCCTCCTTTTCTTTTCTTTCTGTTATCTGTGTATCACTAGTGTAGCTGCACGCGATGTATTCTAGTTCACTTTCTTGCACAACCCATCATTTGCAAACCAAACCAAACCAAATCATTATGTCAGCTGGTTCGCGTCCAAATTGGGAACTTGGGAATAATTCAACCTGCGTGGGTTGCTCCTGTTCACATTGACCTCGCTCCCGTCGATACCTTTCTCTCTCTCTCTCTCTCTCTCTCTTCCTCTCTGCTCGTTGCCAGCGATGGCAGGGCCTATACGCTCAGAGCCCAGGTCTGAAACACGCGCTGCAATCGCCCAAATGTCCACAGCAGTTCCTGTCACCGCACCTCGCCCGCCCAACGCTTGGATCTTGTATCGCTCAGACAAGCTCAAGCAGCTCCCAGAACCTGCAAAAGGCGAACCAAAAAGAGCCCAGGCAGATGTCTCTCGTCTTATATCCACCATGTGGAGGAACGAATCGGATGCGACGCGTGCATACTATGAGCAGCTGGCAGATCTCAGAAAGGCCGAACACTCGCTAATGTACCCAGGATATCGATACGTACCGATGAAAAAGGAGGAAAGGGCAGCTCTCAGGGAACAGCGAAAGTTAGAAAAGGAACAGGGCAAGAAAAATCGCCAGAACCAGCGCCCCCATCGCGGCACATCCTCACAACCTCAACCCTCGTCGAGCACTGCACCAACGCCTGTCCCATCCTCTGCCTTGCAGATCTTCCCACCAATCAAGGCCGGAACCGTATACTATCCTATGGAGCTCTTTGGCGTAGCTGGTCCCTCGCCACCGGTGTCTGCCGCATCGTCGCCAGAACCAACCTCCAGTCCTGAATACACCACATCAGAAGAAGAACTCAACGACACCAATCCTCCAACCACCAAAACTAGTCCTCAGCCCAGTTCATCTGCAAACCCGTATCTGGTATACTTTAACCCTGGCGGTAAACACCAATCTCAACCAACATTCCCAACCACCTTCACCTTCGTTCCTCAACCATCGACCTCGGCATCTGCCACACCCCTACTTCAGTCACCTCTCGTTCAACAACCCCAGCTGGAGCCAAGTCAGGCCAACGATCATCTCCAACTCCCTTCATCCACCAGCCATGTCGATTATTCCTCAATCATGGACAACGCCAACCAGTTCCAGAATATCGAGCAACATCATCAAGGGTTCCAGCTTCCGCCTCTCCTGGACAACGTAAGTCTCTCCACACCGTCTCGCCTAGCTTGCTCTGACCACATTTTGCAGTTGACATTCGACGTTGACCAAGACTTTTTCGCTTCTGCCAATGCCCTGCTCGACCCCAACAGCTCCATGGGCAACAGTCTCGACGCACTTTTCGTCTCGGATAATATCTTTTCCCTCAACAACATCAACCCCGACTTGTTCCAACCACTACCAACCGGAGGGGAGCTCCTCATCAACCTTGGCGGTGAATATCCTGACATGGATTTTTCCGCGTTGATCGACATGGGAATGCTGGACCCCACAATGAACTCGAATCCATCGCTTCTGCTCAATCCAGAGCCCAACAGGGCCGACGATAATCTCTATTCGTCGAACAACGACCTTGACCAATCTGGACTTTACGAGCTCTTGAGCACGTCCTTGGAAGAGTACTCGTCCTCCCCCTCGACTAGTTCCCAGCACTCCATGCCGCCCACACCCGCGCCTCTGCAGCCTGCTCTTTCCGTCGACCTCAGCAATACCGAGAGTCAAAAGTCGACCTCTGCGTATGTCCCACCATCTGGGGCGGCTCAGGCGTCCTCACGGCGCGTCGGCGGCAGCTGGAAGCCACCACCATTCATTCACAATGAAGGTTCTTTGGACAACATGTCTGTCATGCTATCTGCATCCTAAGTCAATTCGCTGTCTCACGCATTTCATTACCACTTTGCTCTATCGTTATCTCGCTGTTTCCCTTTGCTATCTTGTACCATCTATCGCTACTTGTTTTCTTTATTACTCTTTCCTTCATCGTCGTTTTGCTTTTTTCTTTCGGTTCTTTGAACGCTTTTTCATGTCGATTGTTGCATCATCCCCGCTCTGCGCTACCTCCTTCGCTACACACATGCAACCGTTCTCTCTCTAGCTCTCATGTACTCTGTCTTTTGCTCATCTAGTAGTACCCAAATTGTAACGACTGTATTTAATGACACCGGACCTTTTTTTCGTTTCAATTCCGCTTCCTTCACACGCAAAACTATTTTCCGCGCCTCGTGTCGCCCGAATTGGCTTGTTTGGCTGATTCGAGTCGGCTCGACTCGGGCATCCGCGTCCAGATTTGGACAACAATGCTTTGGAGGATTGCATTGACTCGAATCCATCTTCCAATACACATTGTTTCCTAGTCTGGACCCGAAAACTCTCCACGTATGCTTCTCACATACGGCATGGTCTATTTTGCTTCCAACGGGGAACGTGTCCGAACTTGCAACGAAGATTGTTGTTGTATTCAATATCGCAGACCCTACATACATAGATTATCGCTGCCAACGCCAGCCACCTATTAAAGATTTCCCAACGCGTCACGCATACGGTTAACCAGGGGGGAGGAGACTGGCATCAACAGAACCTCCGTCATCAGCAGAGCCGGTTTCCTCATCTTCAGAGCGAATGGGGGTTCTGGGCATCGCCATGGTTCCTAAAGACGCGCAGGTAAGCGCCACATCCATGCAAGTCGCTATTAGAACTAACCTGTTCGAGCAGCTTCGAGAATACCGAACGGCTTCAAGAGATTCAGGTACGCCTCCACACGCGAAGTCTTGGCAGTAAGCTCGACAATGACACTGTGCTCGCTGACATCGACAATCTTGGCTCCAAACTGCTTCGAGAGGACGGAGATCGATTGCAGGTGCTGGTGCTTCAAGCGCAGAGCCTGCGAAGGTGTGATTGTGGGCTCGGGTTGAGCACTGCGTTCAAAGTTTTGCGCGATCTGGGCTTCGCGTTCAAGCTTGCTCGCCTCGGCCACCCGGTGCGGTTCGTGGAACGGTCCGCCCTGGAACTGCTGGTCGAGGTATTCAGGACCCAAGATGGAAACCTTTGCGAGCAAAAGTTCACGGGACACGAGGCTTGTCTCGGTATAGTCCAACACTGCCCAGACGGGTACCTTGAAATCCAATTCCCACATCAGCTATCGGCCGAACGGACGCGATAATGCAAATGCGCACGCACCAGGTCCTCCAGCTGCCTTCTCGCCTGTTCAACGACAGCGTCCTGTCCGTTGAGCACGAGACACATGCGACTCAAGTCCCGGATTTCAGTGCGGCATACGACCAACGATTCAATGTTGAATCCACGGCCGGCCAGAATTCCAGATACCCGGGAAAGCACACCAGGCTCGTTCTGCACGAGACAGTTGAGGATGTGTCTGTAGATTCGTCAGGTGCATGTTCATATCAAAATAAGATTTGCCTTGACTTTTTGTATGGTTGCAAGTTGGGAGGAGGGGTGTTGTAGAGGATGTTGGTTACAGCTTCTTCAGCACTTCGACGTGGCAGCTCTTGTGCAGGGAGAGGAGGGGGTCTATGTCTCTGGAGCTTCTTGTATTCCAAAGCAGAGGTCGAATCATCTATCGGCCTTGGAGGTATTGGCGCTTTCGAACCATCATCCTTCCTCGCAACTCCGGAGGACGAGAACAGACGCGCCGAGCTTCGCAGACCGAGGCTGCGGGCTCCAGCACGACAGACAGACGGCAAGACCATTATATGCTCCTAAATTTGCTGGTTATATCCACAAACGTTCAGAAACCAGAACACATACGAACCTTTGGACGCACAGAACAGAACTTAAAATTCGAATTTCGGGGATTTCAATTCTGACTCCTTCAAGTTATTCCCCAGAAGCACGTGATTCGATTATTTACGTAATTGACGACAATTCTGCATAACGCTTCTCGCTAACTCGACATACTCGCTCGCTTCAGCGACATCGCGGCCTTCCGTCTCTGAAATCTTCTCCCAGTGCGTAAGACCACCATCTATAAGAGTCCAAGATTCCTCCTCCGTGTGCTCGTCGAGCCACCGCACGTATTCTGATTCTTGCCATCCATGCAATTTGTGTGGAAGCGGGACTAGGGACCGGACTAGAATGTGGTGCAGGACAACAATCGGCGGCAAACCTTGGGTTAGTTCCGGTTTCGATAGTTGACTATTCTCCAGGAAGAGCATAGGTCTGTGATAAGCGTGAATACAGATTTAGGGTTTCCAAGTGCTAGGTGCAAAACTCACCGCATCGCACGCAGCGCATGGTATTCATCAATCGTCTGAAGATTTTCATCTCGCTTTCCCTTCTCAGCCATGAACGAATTCAACGCAAATTCAAGCTCGGCCATGTCGCTGGTCATCTGAAGCTTTCCACCCTCACTTAACGGCTTGGCAATCGAGATATGCAACAAGTAATTTCTTATTGTGAATTTGGCGATGGATATGACCCTAAAAGTCGACAATGAGTTCACCGTTATTGACCAAAACTGAACACTTGCCATGCTCTACCAGCTTCTCCCAGAGAGTACTCATCGAGAATTTCGGATTTGATAAAGCCTAGTTTATCCGTCAGTTCTCTCATGCACAGACTTGGTCCTCCAGGCATAGAGCCCTTCTGCCCGAAGTCGATCCGGTGGACTTTTGCTAAAATCGCGCTGATCTCCCGTTGTATGGCATTTTGCATTGGCTCAATGATGTCGTTGTATAACAGTTGTGTTTTCTGCCAATCAGTCGGAAAGGGTCGAAACGGAACATGACGCAATCTCTCACCTTGATTGAGGGCTGTATTAGCCTGAAAACCGCCTCTACGTGCTCACTCTCTAGCCTCTTTAGTCTAAGAGAGACGTGATGCACAAATGTCGCAAGTTGGGCGTTCAGGATCTGCTGTGCCGTAGCTGACGGGCCAAGAAGTGCAGTTGCAGAACGATCTCTAACCACCTGCGGAGAACATCGTTCAAATCGTTCAATAAGTAGAAAAACACTGGCATTGCCTCTTACCATTGCCTCCACCTTGACAAGCATGCCATCCAAGCACGAAGACGCGTTCTTCGCCACAGATCGCACAAGCAAGGGATCAAATTTGGCGGAATCTAGTTCATTCATAACATTCCTTGTCACGTTTGACGCGTCGTTGATCGTAGGTGGGGAACGAGAACCTCCGGCAAAGGCTTGCGTCACAGCATCATTCAGTTTGTTGGCTGAACGAGCAAGGTATTGCGTTTCAATGTTGGCCAGGGATCGAAGGACAAGAATGGTTTCAGGACTTGAAGGCATTTCGTCAAACGAGCGTTGCTTCAAGTCAGAGACAACAAGACAAACCTCTGGAACGAGTCGGAATATACGGTGTCGGTGTGGACGGCAATCCTACTAAAAAACTGGTGGAACAAGCGAAGCAGTTTTGGGTAGCCACCGACGAGGGCCTGTTGTAGGAATGCGGATGCTGATCACGAATTAGCTCATCCGATGTCAAATGTGACTAGGCCCGCTTACCTTTCGTAGAATCTTTGAAATGCTTGTCCAGAGATTGCCCTAGTGCCAGCCAAAAGATCGAACTGGGTTTATTATCGAGCACCTGCATCGAAGAGGTTGGACAATGATGAACCGATATTAATACAACGACCCCTTACCTTTACGACGTCGTCCAAGAAGTTGACCTGAGACGTTGGGTCCTTCTTGATTTTAAGAACCTTCTCGAGCGCATACACCTAGTCGTGCCGAATGGTTGGCACAATGGCAAATAACGATATGCTGGAACTCTCACTTTGATACACCCCTCCGACATTTCATCAAACATATTCTCCAGCCTCGACCACAATGCGGACGTCCATTGAGGTGCCGTGGTACTGGTTGGTTCTGTGCGAACCCGTGATCTGTATGACGAGCTGGCCGTTGGTTCTAAATACTTTTGTGAGATTCCGGTCGGCAGAGTACACGGGCGACTGAGTACCGACGACAACATCTTTGGATAGTTTGGACAAATCGAAGGCTGCCCTCGTTCTGTCCTCAATAGACTGGGATAGGCTTGACAAAAGGTCGCGGACCAGCGTCGCCAGAACCCCGAGATTGAAGGCTGTTTGTAGAGAAGATGCTAAAAGGGTTGGGGACTAGGGATCTTATTAGGCTTCGTTGCGTGAGCGCAGCTAGAATGGGGGCATACCAAGGTCCTCAGGCCAGTTGCAACCATCTGCTCCATCTCACCGTTGACTTGGTCCCGTGCGTCCTCAATAAACTCTTCAAAGGCTGCGACCGCAGTGATGTTCCGTAGTGATACCCCTCCGGAGGTTTCTGTGGACTCTGCCTGCGTGGTATTTCCATTCAACAGTACCGCTTAGTTAATGAGTGTCAGCGCGCACATGGATAAAACCAGCATAGTAGCTCACAGATTTCGGAAATGGTTAGTGCAGCCTTGGCGATGGCACGTTCCTTATCATCCTCGATTTCTATGCTTTGATAGACGGCAGCGGATGCTAGTCCCGATAATTCATCTGCTGAAGATTTGTCTTTCTTCTTCTCATCTATGCTGGCTTGCATCTCTTTCATTTGAAGCTGCAGTCGACGGGCGAGGATAACGAATCGAGATGTGCGCCGGAGGATATCAGAAGCTTGTTGAAGTTTCTTCAGTCGCGTAACAAGAAGTTGTAAGGTGTCATAGGGGACATGGACTTTCTGCTGGAGTCTTGAATTGGGTTAGCTGGTGCTACACGCGATGTGAGTTGCAAGTCAGGGTCAAGATGCGTACTTGTCCAGAGAATTGTTCAGTTCAGCGAGGCCAGATCTGACGGAGACGAGAGATCCAGACAGGCTGTTGGCGCTTGCGGCTTGTACCAACAGGTCTTCATGGTGTGCCGTGACCTAGATGAAGGTGAACCAAGGCTTCGACCACAGAAACCGCGACCAACTCTACCAGACTTTTGATCTGCTTCGACACATCCTCAATGCCAAAGGTAAGCTTTGAGATTGCCACTGAGATGTCCTCTTTTCCTATAGGATCCTGGAAGGTGCTCTTTGAGGACTTGCCATAGGCCGGTTTGTGGTCTGCCGTGGGTGGATATGACTCTCCAGCAAGGATCGCGTTCGCATATTCGTTTGGATCGAAATCGACATTAGCAAAGACAGAATAGTCTGGAGATATATGTTTGTTCAGGTGGTGTTAACAACGAAGAAGACACGTCGTACCTGCCATAGATCGCAGACTGGCCAAGGACAAGGGATATTGATTAGCTAAGTTCGAGTTACTGGCGCTGGCGGAGCTTGTTGTCGATGTTCCCTCTATCATCATCATGTGTCCATACTCATCTCTGATGTCACAGCACCTGGGTCCTGGATCTCAGCGTCTATACTGCAATGGGGTACAGCCTGCGGAGTGGACCTAGGAAGCTACAAAAGAACTCGCATCTACAGCGTGGGCTTGCCTCGTGTTCTACATTTAAAGCTCTTTCACCAGAAATTTGGCCTTCTTCAGTTCCCTTCCTCCGCTCATTCCCCGCTGAGAACGGCTCTTATCGATGGCATTCCCTCAATACCAGCAGCCAGGGCAACCAGGATGGGCCGCTGGTCAGGTGAGTGTACTTTCTCGCATGTCCGCCACAGTCGATGTTGAATGACTATGGTTAGTATCCAAGTCAATACGGAGGGCTTCCCCCTGCACCGAGTTTCCAGCCGCAATCCACTTGTGAGTTAAGCGCCGAAAGCTTCCGCTCACGAGGACATCCGTGCTCATCCATGTGTAATAAGGGGGTGGTCTTGATTTCTATCGTGCTCATGCACCAACCAACCACGACCCGTAAGCATTCCCGTCTTCAAATCGTCTCCTCTCGGGTCTATAACTCCAACCACACTGTGGTTCCCGAATTCGATAGATCGCTCTTCAATGTTGCGTGGGATCGGGTCCGTCAGTTCGACCCTGTGAATGCTCAGGCTGGCGGGTTGGGGGTCGGCCTGCATGAAGCAAGGCATTGGCATCGAAGGGCCTATGGAGGCGTGGTATAATAGCCATCTCATTTCTCAGGATTTACGTCTGACTCCTATGAAATAACAGAACGAATTAACGCTTATGGCCCCAGCAGAGGTTGGACACGCTGCAGCATACGAAGCCTATAGAACTTGGTCTCAAAACCAATCCATGTACGAACCCTTTGGCGGCGATATTGAAAGACAACGTGAAGGGCTTATCGGCCTGGCGGTAGCTGAGTGTATGAGTCATTTCGATTTTGCAGAGCCACCCACTGATATTTATATTTAGCGAGTCGCTTGTTGAGTTTCGCTGGGCGTTTAGGAGATGCATATGCTCGGTCTATGGCATCCGACGCTGCAGCTCATACCGCATCTCACATCTTCTACCAGGTTTGCTTATTTGAACTTGGAAAGCGTTGACCATAATGACAACTTGCTTTTCAGCGCCGGCGGGATGACGAGTACTACCGCCACCGCGGAAGGTCACGATCTCGAGGCAGGTACGACGACCGTGACTGGGACCGCGAAGGCGATTACAGATACGACGATGATCGCGATGACATGCGGTACGACCAATACGACCACCGCGGTCGTTCACGATCTCGACATCGCTCCCGCTCTCGGCCTCGATCATATTCAGCGCATCCATACGATGTCCATGGTACGCCTTATCCTCAGCCTGGCATGCCACTCGGCGCGCCTGGAGCTTACCCCGGAGTACCGTCATATGCTGGAAGCGCAAGCGGGATGATCCCCCCGCCGCCTCCTCTCTCTGCAGGTGGATACTCCAACGGCTACCCACCATCTGGATACTATCCCGGACAAGCTGGAAGTGCTTACGGTCAGGGGTATGCTCCCGGCATGTCAGTTCCCGGCTATCCTCCAAACCAACACATGGCTATACCGCTAGGGCATGCAGGTAGTACCGGCTCTGCTTACTCCTACGGTTCTCAGCCATACATGGGGACAGCAGGCAGTATAGGCAGCGCTGGAGTGCCCGTGGGTGGGACGACCATGCCCCAGGCGATTGTAATCCACAAATCAAGGCGACACAAGCATCATCATCACAGGTCCAGGTCTCGCGCAGGGTCGGAGTAGTGCTAGGGAACATCTTTCCCTCCCCTTTCAAATATGATTTACTTACCCTTGTATTCTATGGCCCTTTGCCTTATGTATGTGCTTGGGCTGGAGGGCACACCTGAAACATATCCTTGCGGCCGTGATTGATCGTCCTGGTCCCGTATGGATATGGGGCAGTTACTACAGAGGCGATGTTGCTCAATGATGGCGACAAGGCAGTGCTGCGCTGCTGGGTTTCGTGATGCTGATATCTCCGATCGGTGTTTGAATTCCTTGGGGGCCAGGTATATAACCCGAGAGCGCAGGACTGTTCTCCGTGATAGGCTGGTCCTGCCCCCAACGCTCAAGCTTTTTGAAACATCCCAGAGTTGATCTCTTCCAAACCACTTATTAGCCCCTTTCCCAACACAACACTACCAACATGACCGTTGAAACCGTTCGAACCCGCACTTTCTGCTGCTGCATCCCTGTTAGGGTCGGAGTCATCGTAAGCAACCACCGTATCCTGAGCGCAGAACCCAAATGCTAACCTGCTCGACAGCTTCTTGCCCTTCTCGGTCTCATTGGCGGAGGTCTTATTTCAGCAGTATCCATCATTGCACTGAAGAAGTCACAAGGACTCGAAAAGTCTATGGCTCTTAATGTCGCTGCATTCATAATCCTGAGTTTGGTATCGCTACTCGGGTGCGTTATAATATTTTCGAGCGGTCAAAAGCAGGCGTTAACCCTACCGCCCATCATTCTCTAGTTTGATTGGTGGAATTGCTCGCAAGCTCATTCTCGTTCGAATCTACTTCGGCCTCGTCATCTTCCAGCTCGCTTTCAGTTTCGCGGGCGGTATCTACGCCATCTACCGCGTGTTCCAGGACACTTCCAACTTTGTCAAGGAATGCGAACTCCCCGGCGCTGAGAACCCAGAGAAGGTTACCGAGTCATGTAACCAGGCTATTAAGCTCATCAAGGGCTTGATGATTACTGCATTCATTCTTGTATGGTTCCTTCAAGTCGGTGCCTGCGTTGTCGTCCATCGATATGGCAAGCAGCTCGAGGACGAGGAGGAGACCCGTTCCATTGTCAAGGACACCGAGACATGGTGAACACTTCTCGCGACCTCGATGTACCCTAGATACCTACCACAGTAATCACGTTGATATCCAATCAAGCACTTAACAGAATCTCGATAATATCACAAACATTAAAACTCTTCATTGTTGGTCGCTCATGCCTCGAATTTGGCGGTAATCCATCCATCGACTGCCTGTCTGCCGAGTAAGCACTATTTCATTTCGAACACTGTCTGGATAAATCATTCCACAAATCACGGAGCTTCGGTAGTAACAGTACAGATGATATGGATCAGTATTTAGGTATTATTGCTATTATGAATCACAGTTGGGTGCAAGAGTTAGTCGACCACTCGTTTACTGGTAGCAGAGGACCTCATAGGTCTAAGCAGGTCATCAGCACACATTCCAAACAATGCCAGACGGGTAAACTTACTGGAACCTCCTTCTCCTTGCCTCCCCAAGGAACATATGCACCTTTGCCCAAATATCAGTAAAGTGTTTTGAAGGAGCAAGAATTGCCCGCGTACCTTTGAGGGTCTCGCCAGCTTTGCCGGGGTGGGTAGCTTCACCAACACGAGCGCGAGCGACGAAAAGAGCGGTTCCGTCGGTATCATAACCGCCCTCGACGGGTTTGGCCCCCAAGGCAGAAACGTTCAGTTTACCGCTTGCAGAGACCCACCTGACGCCACGAGAATCACCGACAAGGACTTCGTACTTGTCGACCTACGACAACAAATCAAAGGTCAGTGTCCAATGGCTAAAATGAGTAGTTGGGACAAATGCGCACATCGATCTCATCGTCGGCGTAACCAATAGCGGCACCCTTGTTCAGGTTAGGAGACGCCTTTCCGGGGGCTACACAACAATGTCAGCGACAGCGGCGTACAGAGTCGGTTTTACAACGTACTCAAGCTCTTCTACAATTCAGAAAATGTGTGAGCAGTGGATGGTTCGAGGAGCCGGCAGCTACGAACCTTGTGGAAGGATCGAGCAATGTACAAGGGTTTGCCACCCTCAGATCCGCCCGCGATGGCGTTCTGGGGGATGGACTTGCCCTCAACAAGCACCCACGCAACAGGGCCTTGGGTCTGGCCGTTCCTGTATGCAGCCGTTCGCTGATGGCATTCCTCCAGCCACTCTTTCTGATAAAAAATCAACCACTGCGCGAATCATGCTGGCAGATGTCAATACCTGGTCCTTCTTGCGGTCAAGGGACTTGAAGACTGCAAATCCACCACCAAGGAGGGCAGCACCGCCAAGGATTCCCCCGGCAATCTAAAACAGGTGGGTTAGAGGGAGAGCGTACAAGAAGGGTTCCAGACTTACGCCCAAAATACCAGCGTTTTCCTTCGCCCAGTTCTTGTGCTCCTTCTCGTCCTTGCCACCAGTTTGTTGCTGTGGCTGTTGATCTATCCCCGATTCCTGATCAGGATTTGGATCCGATAATCGACAATTAAATCCACTCACTGTGGTTCTGCTTGCTGTCGGGGTTGGGTGCAGGCTGGTTCAACGGAGCTTGGTAGGCTGGGGGTGGTTGGTGCTGCTGCTGTGGTTGATGCTGCTGCTGTGGTTGGTGCTGCTGCTGTGGTTGGTTGGGCTGGCACTGTTGTGGTTGAGGTTGACAGTGCTGAGGCTGAGGTGCGCAGTGCTGAGGCTGAGGCGCACAGTGCTGAGGCTGAGGTGCACAGTGACCATCGACAGCTCCCCAAAGGGCAGGTGTGACGCTGGGGGTCCAGTCGCCCTGTAAAGGGATTGAGCGAAATGCAACCAACACCAGAGACTCAATGCCACCTGGGAACGATGAGGCTGAATGATCTTGTAGTTCTTGCCTGTATAGACAATATAGTCAAAGTTAGGGGACACAAAACGGTCATCGGAGGCGACTCGACGAGCCTTGGTAGGAGACTACGTCGCCGTGGTTGTACTGAGTACCAGATTCCCAGCAGCGAATCATTGTGATTTAAGAATGAAGGTAGAGCTAGGTAGGGTGTGGTGAGGGTAGAGTAGCGCTGTAATGAGCAGAAGAGATTGGCTATAAGTGCTGGTCCCTTTCAGACAAATTCTGCTCCTATTTATACTGCCAGACGGCACAAAGAACCAAGCCATCGGCAGGATCTGGGGTCCATTGGCTTGTGGGCGTGTGTGCCTATGTGATTTAAAGAGATCACATTGTTGGCCTCAGCATTCTGCACGTAGAGTGAGTCGACAGGATCGATGGCCATAGGGACGGTGCAATAACTCAATTCCGCCGCATCGATGGTCTGGGCTTCACTGAACGCGATTATCGCATCGATGGGCGATTGTGAGTGTCGATTAAGCGAAATAGAAGCCAGCAGATGCACCCCAAAAGTTAAGTAGATAGTCTTAATCGACACGCACGATGCCCAAACCGATATAATGGCCAAGGGTGTAAAGTCTGAGCTGCTGAGCAGACATAGAGACAGGCTGTCCTGGTCCCTGGGCAGTTGTTGAGAAATTAGCATGGTTGTCATGGCTGTAGAATCGGCGGCCATGTCTATGCCAAGCTCCTACCTTTGACCTAGCCTGCCAGATTATGCTGCGAATGTCATAGAAAATGAGGGTTGTAGAGGTCGAACGACTGTCGGCGCCAAACAACGCGACACGGCTGTCACGTTATATGCATGTCAAAGTCACCTGACTGGGTGACCTTGGGGTTCACCGTTCGGACGTTCGGAGCTACTACCTTGTAAGCTACCCCAGTTGCGCTCGTTACCCTTCTTAAACCGTTGTCCTGTACGCTTCTACATCTCAGATACTACAGCCAAAATGTCGGGAGCCGCAGCATCAGCAGGGGCTAGCAAGTTCCAGTCGTTCATGAACCACCCAGCAGGTATGAACAAGAGCTCGCGCGGACAGCCTCTCAATTGACATTGCTTCTCCAGGACCTAAAACTGTATTTTTCTGGGCCCCGATGATGAAATGGTGTCTAGTTGCTGCTGGTATAAAGGACCTGAGTCGACCTGCCGATAAACTGAGCACTTCACAAAACCTTGGTATGTCTTCTGTGTTCACAGCACCATAACACGGGCAGCAGCGTTTCTGACTATGATCCTTCAACAAAGCCCTTGCTGCAACTGGATTCATCTGGGTCCGCTATTCCTTCGTAATCACCCCCGTCAACTACAGCTTGGCCGCTGTGAGTGATAATCTATGTTTTCAGGGTTTCCCTCATACTAAACAGCTGCTGCCTAGGTCAATTTCTTCGTTGGTTTGTCGGGTCTGACTCAGTTAGGAAGGATAGCCAAGTATGTCGCTTCTTTCACCAGCTTTCCGAGTTGAAGTTCATTCCATCCCTCTTAGCTACCGCTACAATCACCCCGAAGTTGCCAAGAAATAGGTCATATTCTGAAGACTTTGGTTACATCTGGTATTACAGTAGACGGCAATAATTATGGGTTGTCAACCATTTATATATCATTGTGACTTTTTGAGGTTACATTATCTCGACCGCGTCCTCCCCTTTTGCTTCTTAGGTGCTTTGTCAGTCGATTCCTGCCCACTGCCTGCTACCGCCGTGCCCACTTTCCACAACAATCCACCTTCAAAGACTTGATTCGCGCCTTCGACAATATTATTCATGATCTTCCGTGCTTCATCACGAGCCTCGTTGCGCACATCCTGCTCTGTTCGCCCAGATCCATCCTGGAACTTCTTCCAAGGACGGTAGGCCCGGGATCGCTCAGGTATCAGAGTCCGAGCGTTGGAATAATATGGTCTTGAGCCTCTGATTTCGTCTTTGTTGCCATTGAGCCACTCCCATGCCTTTGAGCCTAGGTTTGCTAGGGCATTATTCCCGCCTCCGTCCATACTATTCACCGCAGCAAACCACCCTGCACCAACGCTCAAGGCGGCGATTAGGGCTCCCCACTTGACGAACCAAAAGCTAAGTCTGATGAGCCAGCTTGTTGTGCGGTAGAGGCTTGCCAAGGCCAGGTAGGCTGCGAGGATTGTGACTATTGGAGGCAATATCGTTTGAAGGTCCCATTCTTGTGGATTTTTGTCGATGAGTGCGCTGGTCAGACGAATGATGGTCGATACCAGGGAGGTTGAGTAGGATATAGCATTAAGCAGGAAGATATAAGCGGGATATGGGAGATTATCCTCCAAATAGTCAAAGACAGGGTCGAAGACAGCAGGCAGCAGCAGGTTAATGGAGGCCATGTCCAAGGTCAGTGTTCCCAGTTAGGAAGGACGCTCGGAGTCTCTTCGCGTGTCAGGTGTGACAGTCATGTGCCCACTCTTGATCATGTGATCTGACTCCTTAATTAGGGAGGCCCGAGATCATGATGCCGATGCATCGTGTCCAAAAATGAATAAATAATATTCCAGACCATTAATAAGGAACCAATCGGTGGACACCGGCAACAGCGGCATCGTCTTTCTGGAAATATTCATGCCGGCCTAAAAGGAAATACTCTGTTCTCGACTTCCCTCGTTTCCCAGTAAACAAGAGCAAACATTGAATCTATAAGGTTCTTCGTCTTAGTTTCCCTTCCCAACTCTTACCTCTGCTCAGAACCTCCACCTTGTCCTAATTTCCCCCCAACCAATTATCCATATCTCTTCATGGCTATGAAACGCAAGTTGGACTTTGACGTCGACGACGTCGTCCCTCTGGTATGGTGCCCGTATAGCCTGCCTATATCCCATCCTCACAGCGCTACAGAAACAGAAACAAATGAAGCTCGTCCCCTTTCCTAATTTCGAGTTCGAAGACGACGTCGCAATGTTAGACGCGGAGCCTATTTATCCTCAGCAGCATCATCTAAGGCTGCCCTCCAACGCATCATGCGCGTCGTCAGGCGCGTCTGATTCACCGCTGTCGCACTCCCGTATGACCCTACCTTTTCTACTAAAAGTCTCAAATTAACATGACCCTTTAGCTCTCTACCCGACCTATGACTTGAGCCCGGCGACATTTTTTAACCCCGACACTGGCACAGTAGACGCCAATTCGCATTCATTCTCGCATTATTCCCAATCCTCACCTTCGCAGAGCGCGCTCGGGCTCATGCAGCCGTCACCAAACTCCTTCGTTCACCATGGGTGAGTTCAGGTCATTACCCTATGTTTCCAAATATAACGTGTTCCAGTAGCAACTGTACGCAAATACCCAAGCTTCGGGTAGCATGCGCCCCTGGGCTCAATGGCAAACGCACAATGTGGAGCCATTGCGAGCAATGCGGCGCTATCCAAATGGTAGATTGCGACTAACTTGTTTGATCACTGAATCAGGTTCTGCCGACCCGACGACTAGCTTCTGTCGACTGACCTCTTCGCCCCTCTGTCCTTTATTCTTATTATTATTCTTGCTAATCGGCGGTGTATTTCATTATGTATCTGGCAGCATGTCATGTCGCTGCGACAAAAAGAGCAGCCCGCCAACTGTTCTCCCAGCGACACCTTTCGATCTTCTCTGGCGACTTTTCTCATTCACCATCATCACCTGCGAATCCACCCAATGCATCAAACTACCCGCGTCCGATTCACCCCGTCGCACGACACCATCGCACATCACCCCTACGTTGCTTCGTCTAATTTATCCGTCATTCGCCCCTTTTTCGAACTGTCGCTATGTTCACTGCTCCCTTTGCTGTTGTATTTCTAGTAGATTTTGCTGTAACAATGCTATTGCGAATGCTCAAAGTGTGCTGGCATGCGCGTGCGTTGGCTGTGGATTTGACGGTGAGAATCAGAATTCTGCCGGAGAAATTTCCGTTGCTGTTCCGCGCGAAACATATAGTAACGACAGCCTGACACAGGTTTGTGTAGACGGCTGTCTTGAGACCCAAGTGCCATCAACGTCGAATTTCTCCTAACAGGATGCTTGGAGCTGTGCGAAATTTATTGTCCCAGAAGATGGGATATATGGTTATCAAATTCTTTGGTTTGTATCAGTTCCCATACCGTTTTCCTGTGACTTCAAGCATTTCTTCCCTTCCTGACGGACTCTCCCAAGTGCAATCACACGAAATTAAGATCAATTATGATTCCTAATCGGGGTGCTGAGTCATGCGCTGATGAACGCGCCAAACTGGCCGCGGCTAGGGAAGCTCTCAAGTCAACTGCAATGCTCTGAACACCAGATCCACTCTACCAACGCCCACCAATTGTCTTTTGAACCATTATATCTCCTGGCTTTGCCTCTATACAATGAATCAGACGGCACTATTGCATTACGAGGCTCCGTGTAGGTATTCCAGTAGTCCTCGTATGAGCTAGCTTTACTATCAGAACCCCAAGGGCCGGTCCATAGCCTCGATTGGTGCAAGACCCCTGCCCCAGGACAGCAACATCGAGGCCGTTCAGCTTTTCGACTAGGAATTGGTTCCTTTACAGAGAACTTTCAAAATCAGATCGCAATCGTGGGTCTGCAGGATGAGCGTGTTCTTGTTGAAGACGATTATAGCGATTACCCCGATTTCGTGACTCTTTGCGAAGCTGGACACGGGTACCCAGCTACTAGCTTGCAGTGGCAACCTGCTTCAGCTAGTACCCACCAGTGGTCCCAGAAATCCCCAGCCGTGGAATACCTTGCAACGACAGGTGATGCGTTGAGGATATGGGAGTATTCCAGTGACTCTCCTCCTCCTCCATCTTCATATGTGGGGAGGCAGTCACAGGCGCCATCCCATAGCCTCTCTATGAAGATTGCGCTATCTGGAGTAAGTCAATTCAAACCGTTCTGCCATGTAATTGATTTCCTGAACCCCAGAAGCAATCCAAAGTCCAAAATCAAACCACCGGAGCGCCACTCACCAATTTCTCCTGGAACGAAAAGAATCCTCATTATGTCGTCACTTCCTCCATCGATACAACATGCACCGTGTGGAACTTGGATACCTCAAGCGCAATGACCCAGCTTATCGCCCATGACCGTGAGGTGTATGATGTCGCTTGGCTGCCTGGATCGACAGATATCTTCGTATCTGTCGGTGCAGATGGCAGTTTACGCGCATTCGATCTTCGGAGTCTTGAGCACTCGACCATCCTCTACGAAACGCCTGCGCCGAAGAATGTCCCTCCTCCGACTGCGTCCCCTTCAGCTAGTGCTCGTCCCCCAACTTCCCCTTTGCTCAGAATTGCATTCAATCCATCCGACTCAAACTACATGTCAACGTTCCATATGGATGGCAGTGAAATACAAATTCTGGATATGCGGAGCCCAGGTCAGCCAGTAATGGAGCTAAGAGGGCACGCAGCTCCGGTCAACGCTCTGGGGTGGGGTTCCGGGGAGCAACCACTGCTCGCTACCTGTTGTATGTCTGCTTCACCCTCGTTCACCGATCCGAATTCTCTGACACTTCTTTCAGCCGACGACTGCCAAGTCCTCCTCTGGGATTTATCTGACTACACACAAGGCCACGCCTCGCCGCGAAGTGCGGGTTCACGCCTCAACTCACCTCGACCAGACGCAAAGAAGAAAATCATCACCGAACCATTCATGGCTTATACCGCTAACAGCCAGGTCGCTAACCTGGCGTGGTCTCCTATGATCCAAGGCCTTCAAATGAATACCGGCCATTCCACAACAACCGGCGAATGGCTTGCGATCGCTTGCGGAAAGTCGATAAAGGCTCTGAAAGTGTAACCAAGTCTTTAGGCATCTTTACTTACGTCAGTCGCCTGTTAATTCGTCTCACTATTCACGTGGATTCTCAGAATGGGTTATCTAGCATCTCCGTATGCCATTGTGACCGCTCGTTCTGCCTTCTAAGTACGAGCAAGATAGATAACGCAAAGCCCGGATATACTCCATGAAAGATATTACTATAAACAGTTACAAGAAATCGAAAATGCACTACAATTATACCAGCATTCCTCTGTAGAACGAATGGATAAGTCAGACATTGCAGTTTATATCTATGAGCAAATGAAGGCACGTACACGATACCTGCAGTCTGCAGGGTAGCCAAAAATCCACAAATCATGGCAGAAAATGCGATCCTCGCAATAGTCTTCGATCTAGATGGGGCGAGAGCTCCAAGAACACCAATCTGAATACCCAAAGACCCTAGGTTGGCAAAACCACACAGCGCATAAGACGCGATGGTGAAACCACGATGTGAGAGCGGCGTCGCTCCGTCCACCGCATTCATGATCTTCTGCAAGTCCAAGTATGCAGCAAACTCATTTGCGACGAGCTTGGTGCCCATCAGACGGGAAACTACCAGGATTTCGTGCTTGGGGACTCCAATGAGGAAGGCGAGAGGGTAGAAGATGTAACCGAGTATAAGCTCGAGAGTCAGTGCTGTGATTCCAAAACCGCGACCAATCCAGGTCAATAGACCGTTGACCCTGAAAAGATGTAAGGGAATTGTTATACGTAGTAGGATGTACAAGACTTACATTCCAACGAGAGAGATGACAGTGAGCACATTGGTACTGGATGATCATGAGCGTATGAGGATAAACAAAGAGGTGTATTTTTACTCACAAGATGTGTCCGGCGACGACAACACCAAAGATGGCACCTTTGCTAAAAGCATGGAGGGCATTCGCCTGTTGACAAACATGAGTTTTACAACGCCGTAAAGATTGGTCACCTGCAAACTTACAGGTTTCTTGTCTTCGCTCTCCTCTCCACGATCAACAGTAATGCGTCCGCGAGTAACAGGCTCCTCCAACTCCGGGATGCGCATCTTGCTGATCGACATGGATGCAGGAATACTCATGACAGAAGAAGTGATGAGATTCTCTGCGGGAACGCCGAGGCTGATGTACGCTCCCAAAACCGAACCTGCGATCGTAGAGAAACCGGACGTCATGGTCAAATCTGAAAAGGAAAATCAGAAGAAGAACCACAGCCAGTTGAGGATCTACTCACGAAGTTCAGATTCTGTCATCACTGAGTATTGTATCAATCAATAAAGATTTCAAAGATAGACCAGCCAGCTGAGAATGCTCACAATCGACATAGGGTTTGACAAGACAGGCAGATTCTCCCTGGCCAATCCAAGGGGAGGCTGCAGCTACAACAGCTTCTGCTCCGGATACATCCATGATCTTGAAGAAGAACCATGCACTAAGGAATATTGAGAATGGGCATTACCGGATATGGGGCTCCAACTTACAACTTGCTGATGAACCATTGCATTACGCCAAGATAGTACATCATTTGCACAAATGCAATGAAGAAGATGATAGCAGAGAGCTTGGCGCGACCCCCATGGTCAGTTGAGATTTTCACAATCGTCGTGGAGAATAAAGACGTACAACGTTAACGAAGAACCAGGGTTTTGCGATAACTTCGGGATCGAAGAAAAACACAGCACCCTTCAACGCCTGAGCCAAGAAGTCCTCCGCGAGTTGAGCTATCCATCTGAAGATGGAGAACCCAGCGCCGGTCTTAAGCACGAAAAGGGCAACCGCTTGCTGCAGGAACAACCCGACAATAACGGTGGGCCTTGTACTCTTTAGCTGGATAGTCACGTAAAAGGCTATCGAACTCACCAGGGAACGTGTGAACGGTGCTTTGAAGTAATCCAGAAACCGAGTTGGAAGAGGAAAAGACCCAGAACATTGATTGCGCGGTCACCATACGTCGAGCCCTTGAATGCGTCAACTACTTCTGCAATTTCTCCCAGAGCTTTTCACTCACATTTCCCAATTCGAAGCCAAAGGCAGTTCCGAAGACGATGCCGAGTAAGCAAAGCCAGCCAACTGACAGCCTGACCCAGTAAGGCAGTTTATACCATGGCTCCTGAATTAGTGGCATCCAAACCATCTCTACTGGTCGGGTCACGACTGTATTGGGGATGAATCGGAACGCGATAATGCTGCAGATGTTAAGGTAAGCGACCACACACACTTTGGCAAAACGCATGTTACGCACAGAATGAAGCCCCATGCAAACAGGGTTTGCACAATCCTACTCGACGTCAGATAAGCGCTTGATTAGTTCGCGGATGGAGCTCACCATCGTGGTCGAGTTTGTGGCAACACGGTGGCGGTGATCCACCAACCAAGGATGAGTAGACCGAAGGCGGTAAGGATGTAAGGTCGGAATCGCCTGTAAAAAACGGAACTCTTGCTTTCCTTCTTGCCCTCGACGACCTCTTCCTTCACCGCAGAGACCTCAGGATCTTGCGTCGACTCCTTCTCTTTCTTCATCGAGTCCGAGGTCGATGACCGTGAAGTCTGCCGCCTCACCGTCGATAGATTCTCGTCGACATTCGCAGCGGGGATCGTGACAGGTCCACTGTGAGCCATTGCGGCGAGACGAGAGCGATTCTGCTGTTTAGATGGCAAGCAGAGGAACCAGGCAAAACTGGTAATTGGCAGCGAGGGAAGCCAGGCCAGAGCATCAGCTTCTTTTCCTACAAGGTATATATAGCGTGGATAGTCTCGAGGCCCCATTGAACCTGTTTAGAAAGCACCACATGGAATCTGCCAAATCAATCTCCACATTCACGCAGCACATCTCGGAGGTTTGGGTGCCAATGAAACATCTGCAGTAAAAGCGCAGATAAGGTCATCCATAGCTACCGATAAACTCAAACGTCGGTCCAGTTGAGACCCCAGCGCCAAGGTCCAGCTGCCGGTGTGTGCACGTAGCCGCACACAATGGTATTCGCCTGAAATCGCTCGTCCTCCACGGTCGTTGATATCAGAAGGGAAAGATTTGATGAAGCGAACGACCACATGCTACTCAACTCTTATCTGAAATAGAGCCCCAAGTGTAAGCCTGTGTAAAGCGTTATGGAATATCGACTTTTCAGGCCGGGTTCACACATGTACCGCTGAACCCGTGGCACTAGGTAATGTCGTACCTGGAGCAGAATTAGAATGTTCAATGGACGCAATGCGGCGCACGCATTCAAACACTCTAAGAGAAAACACGAATGCATTCATTCAATAGGACCCACCTGTCATGTTGAAGGGGGTGACCCATTGAACTAGCGTATTATGACCATATCGTCTGCAGTATACTGTGCAGCTTGGAAGGTTTCCAAGAGAAGCCATGCTGGTGCAGATCGTATGGGCTTGTCCCTGGACATGTTGGACGGTTTGAAAGGAGCATGTGGTTACTCGGAGGAAGTGAGATTGCTTAGGACTTGATAGCTGTCCATGGATACTACATCGCTGCAGCTGATTAACAAGATAACGATACAAAAACACACACCGAGCACAACCGACGGATAGTAAGAGATGGAGTTTAGAAAAAGATAGGTGCAGCTGTGTTCGAACTAGAGCATCAATCATGGTGTCAATATGTCTTAACGGAACAAAAGACAGTGATGTACTCGGCAAATCCCGAAAGGGACCATTCACTGATCGAGTCAATTATGATATTTGACCATTCGATTCGTTTTGCTTAACGGTTGCTCGACTTTGAAATGGCTCTGGAAAACAGGGATCCGCCTACTTGGACGCCTCCACGGGACCCAGTCTCCTCTTCAACGCCTCTGGTCCTTTACAACTCCCTAACGAGGACCAAGTCACCATTCGTTCCTGTAGATGCTTCAGGCCGAAAAGTAACATGGTATTGCTGTGGACCAACTGTATACGACGCTGGACACCTCGGACACGCAAGGAATTATCTTACAACCGATGTACTGCGTCGTATAATGAGGGATTACTTTGGATATGAAGTCGAGTTTGTCCAAAATGTGACTGATGTTGACGACAAGGTATGTGACTCGAACTCAAAAATCTATCCCAATCGACCTTCCAAACCTGCCTAGATTATCAAACGTGCTCGAGAACGACACTTCTTCAACCAATACAAGCTCGAACATCCAAAACTCGATGCTCAAGTCTTTGCAGAGACACGATCGGCCTTTGACAAATTCGCCAGAAATACCAAAGGATTCCCATTCGATACCGTTTCAATAGACCAAGTTCCGGAATGGATGCTCTCCCAAAAGGAGCTGCTCGAAAACCCCATACTCGATGAAGACCAGACTATCTTCAAGGTGCGAATTCTGGCCTTGGACAGCGTCGCAAACGCCCTCAGGAGCGCTCCAAACGAAGGTTCAATGGACCCAGAGAAATACTGGTCGATGGTCGATAGTGTCCTCTCAGTATATCTCGGAGATGTAAAGAAAGGCGACATTTCTCCGGAACAACACGCTATTTTTGCCGATTATGCTGCGTACTGGGAGAATCACTTCAACGAAGATCTCCGTACCCTTAACATTTTGCCACCGACAGTCACGACCCGTGTGAGCGAATACATTCCGGAGAATATTGCGTTCGTGGAGCAGATAATTGACAATGGGTTCGCGTATGCGATTCCTGGTGGCACGGTTTACTTCGACGTTAACGCCTTCGAGAAAGCCGGCCACTACTATGCTAAATTGGAGCCTGGAAACCGCAAGGGCGACGCGAATCAAGAGGAATCGGTGTTACCACCGGCACCGGTCTCCCAAGACCAAGCCCAACCGACGGTCTCAGCAGCCGACGCTGAAATAGAGAACGAGAAGGCACAGAAACGCAGTCCTCGGGACTTTGCCTTGTGGAAAAAGAGTCGTGTTGGCGAACCTGGTTGGGAGAGTCCTTGGGGCTATGGTACGTACAAAGTCACATCTATGTTATGGCGCTACAATCGTGTTTTTAGGCAGGCCCGGCTGGCACATCGAATGTTCGGCCATGGCCAGTCAAGTTTTGGGAGCCCAGTTCGATGTTCATTCCGGAGGAATTGACCTGGCATTCCCCCATCACGACAACGAACTCGCACAAGCAGAAGCTTACTGGCACAAAGACCCTAAAGAGTCAGCCAAACCTGTGCAATGGGTCAACTACTTCATTCACATGGGGCACCTCTCCATCGCGGGCAGCAAAATGTCGAAATCGTTGAAGAACTTTGTCACAATTCGTGACGCGATTGCCACCGGAGACTGGACAGCAAGAAAACTACGCATTTTATTCATGTTGGGTGGATGGAAAGGTGGTTTGGAGATCTCCCAGAACTTCAGGGCAGAGGTCGACCTCTGGGAGAAGACTGTGTCTAATTTCTTCTCAAACGTGGAAGCTCTTACGAGAGAATCGGAGTCGAGCGATGGTCCACGCCAGAAACATTTGTTCAGACCACAGGAAAAGCAACTTCGTCAAGAGTGAGTAAATGTTTCATGGGGGTTTCGATGACAATCTAACGCAAACATAGTTTGGAGGCTGCTCAAAAGCAGCTTCACGCTTCCCTCTGTGATTCATTCAACACGGGACCAGCTCTCAGTGCTATACTCGACTTGATCGGCAAGACAAATACCTACCTCAAGAACAACCAAAAATCCGCCAGCAACCCCACCGCGTACTTTTCGCTTGCAGCAGTCCAAGAAGTTGCACGATGGGTTACCAAGATGCTGCAGGTATTCGGATTGTCGACCACGACCGGCGCAGACGCTATTGGTTGGGGTGTTGACTCCAGCACCGGTTCAGACTCCGTCCAGAACAAGGAATCCATCGCACTCCCTTACGTTCAAGTACTCTCACGTTTTCGTGATGAAGTCAAAGCTCTTGCTATAGCGAACAAGTCTGTGCCTGTGTGCCAGGACTTGCTCAAGCTATCTGATAGCTTGCGGGATGGCCAACTGCTTCAGCTTGGTGTTGCCTTGGAGGATCGTGATAGCTCAATAGGAGAGCAAGCGCTGATCAAGTTTGGCGATCCTGCGGAGCTCATCGCTGCGCGGGAAGCAAAGTTTCAGGCTCAACTAGAGAAGGAGGCGAAGAAGCAAGCTGCGAAGGCTGAGGCGGAGAGGTTGGAGAAGGAGAAGGCGGAGAAGGCGAAACTCCGCCCTCAGGATATGTTCAGGACTGAGGAATATTCTGAATGGGACGAGGATGGCGTTCCTACGAAGGATTCTCATGGTGAGGAAGTGACAAAGTCGAAGAAGAAAACTTTGAAGAAAGCATGGGACAAGCAAAAGAAGCTATACGATAGTAGCCTGGCTCTCGCTGGAAAGTCGTAACTAGGAAGTCGAATTTATGGTGGAAATAATCAATTGTATACTAGGCCAGAATTCCGGAATGTTTGCTTGTATTGCACAATTAATCCGTTGTCGAATACTGGTGAGATGATGTAGCACCGTGACATAGGCACGCAGGATGAGTGGTAAGTCGGCGCCAATCACCGTTTGAAGTATTTGATCCCGTAACGACAGTGGCAGTGAGCGGGATGGTGCCAGTGACAAGCCAATGTTTCCCTTGACCATCATCATCTGCACCGTTATTTTCTATCTGCAATGCATCGTACTCGCTTCTGATACACATAAACGTGGGCCTCGTCCTCTGGTCCTATGGCATGGGCTGGGTATGGTTCGTCTACTTTTGTGTTGGGAACCTTGAGTTGACAGCGGGCATTACACTGTAGGTGATTCGCATTCCTCACCTGGCATGGTGGAGTTCGCAGGTCTGATCAAGGAAGTTCACCCAGGGATATTCATTCACTCTGTGTACATCGATCAAGAGGAGGACAAGGACAGACGCGCGGGCTTCGTACGTGTAATAGTTATCTGCAACGAGGGGAACATCTGAATATTACCCACTAGTATGGCAACGTTAATGATCAAGTCGCGCTGGTAGCGGGCCAGCTTGCTTCAATCATGGAACTGGAGGGAGGTTTCGATGCGATTGGCTTCTCGCAAGGTGAGCAACTTGGCTCATGTATGCCGGAGAAGTTCCCTAACCATGCCCCGCTGTTCAGGTGGACAATTCCTACGCGCTTACGTCGAGCGGTACAATGAGCCCAAAGTCAACAACCTGATTACATTCGGCTCCCAGCACATGGGCATATCGGATATCCCAATATGTGGTCGCTACGACTTGTTATGTCAAATCGCGCGTCGTGCTGCAAGAGGGTCTGTCTACGGAGAGTGGGCACAGAATAACCTTGTTACTGTGCGTACCTTCAATGGCTTTATTACCTGCGATCCCCGTCTAATATACAATATCGAAGGCACAATATTTCAGGAACCCGGACAACTATGCAACCTATCTAGAAGCGAACAAATTCCTGACCTCGATCAACAATGAAAAGGAGGGAGAACGGAACGGTACATACGCCAAGAATCTGGCGTCGTTGAACAAGATAGTTCTTGTGCTCTTCACTGAGGACAAGACCGTTGTGCCCAAGGAAAGCTCTTGGTTTGGCTCAGAGGCAATACCGGGCGACGACGAGGTTGGAATGCAGCAGCGCATCGGTCAACGGCCTTTCCTGTTGAACATTCAACGTCGCGACGATAGAGAGATCATCCCTATGCGCCTACAGCGACTGTATACAGAAGATTGGATAGGGCTGCGCACACTGGATACACGAGGCGACGTTATTCTGGAGACTTGCGAAGGAGAGCACATGCAAGTTGGTGATTGTTGGAAGCCTCTGGTGCTCAAGTTTGTCGGGGGGAAGGCGTAGACGTGTACCTTTACCTTTTATTTGATTTGCTTTTCCGTGAATGATCATAAATGTTGGAGGCGATGAGATTCTGATCACGTGGTTATTACGGAAAACAACACATTGGCTGTTTTGAGAGTGGACCGTCCGTTCAACAGCTTGCAGGACACCGACAGCGGCGACGGCGACACGCATGGAGAGCTCCCCTCCACAATTTGGAGCTGGTCGGAGGCGCTTGGTCAGGTCAGCTCCGACGTCGGCAATCGTCCAAAACGACAGCATCGCGTCGAGTTCCCAGGCTGGCCCTTCTCGGTTACCCGACCTTACCCAACTCGTAGACGTCGGCCTCAGCGACCTCGACAGGTCCTTCGACGATCTCGACAGCGACGAGCACACTACACCCCGTCTTCCTACATCCACAGAGCTACCCCAGGTCGACGGCCCCGTACAATCCTCCGCAGCGCGTCTCCGAGCTTTGCTTCAGCGCGTCCAAAACGGCTCCCCTCCTGCGACACCCATGGCGCCGGCTTCTACTCAATCCGTAGGCACCTATGAATCCGACTATGAGATTGCGGACACCACTCGCGCAACCGCGACACCTAGTGTGGCTCAAACTAGCATATCTAACCTTCGGAGTGTCTTTTCGCATGCGATGCGCCCTCCTGGAGATACACCGCAAAAGCAACGGAAGCGGCGGAATAGTATCGACACAAGCGAAGTGGACTCCAGTCCGAAAACAGAAAGACCAAAGATAAAGGCCAAGCGGAAGAGCCTTAGCGACGAAGAAGTTGAAAATGCATACCGTGCGTCCTTGTCCCTTCGTGCACATTGTCAAATCACGAATCTCCTTCAGGCACTTCATTTGCTCAAACACCAGGCTCTGGAAAGCTCAAATCACAACCTTTGACCTTGGACGTCCTCAGACAGAGGTTCATGAACACCCCGAGCAGGAACCTTGGCGAGGAAGAGGATCTTGTGCCAGGAGATCGTGAGTCCCTCTCTGTGACATAGCATATATTTGCCTCTCAACATATTTTAGAGGACCTTAGCGACGATACTGCTGATCTCCTACGGGAGTTGAACTCTTCCCGCAATTCACCACCCGAGGCAACCAGCACACCGCAAAAATCTCTTATGATGTCAACCAACTCCCAGTTCCAGCTTCATTCCAGTTCGTGACACACCTCTCATGACAGTCCCCATTAACTCAACCTTCGTCAGACCTGTTAGAACAAGACTCGGAAATGCAAAGAGCGATTGAGAACCTGGACAGCTATGAGGAAACCATAGCGGATCCTCAGATAGACAGCTCAAGCAAGACGGATTCCCGTGCCCATGTTTCGTTCCCAAGCATCCCGAATGGGACCCTTAATAAGAATTTGAGGAACGTCGGCAACTCTTCAGTGCAAACGTCAGTGACCGCCACGCCTCGTAACCTCAGTACAACCATTTTTCTTTTATCCTAGTATTTTATTAATATTTCTCTAGCCTCAACAACCAGGATTTCACAAGACAGCCAACGGCAGCGGCCAAAGCCATTACAAAGGTCCCCATCTCAGGCAAAAGAGGCCGGCAGGACATTATCAACACCTTCGACATCTCGGTTCCTCTCAACCAAGACAACTACACCTCGCTCGCGAATTCTGTCGTCTCCTAGACCTTCGGATGGTGCTTCATCTTCGGGCTCTGTTAGTTCCCGTACCGACTGTAAGCTTTTTCTTTTTCGCAAACTGACAAATGCGATTTCCGCTTACACACTCTTTATGGCAACTAGATAAGGACAGAATAAACGAATTGGACGACGAGGAGAATGGACGAAGGGAGGATGGATGGAACAGGACAAAGTCAGCTTTACCCCGCCCGTCTTCAAGCCTCAGCATACATTCCCCCCATCAAAGCGATCGGCAGAGAACAAAGAGCCTTGGCTTCAACTCTGCAAGCACAACGTCATTGTCGCCACGTCCTCAGGTTGATTCCCCTTCTTTCGAACAGACCCTTCGCCGACATCACTCTCTCACTGAACAACGGCAGGATTCTCCAACTGGCTCTGCATTTGGAGACGGCAGTCAAGAGGAAGACCCAGTCATCGTCCTTGAACGAGAAAGAAATTGGAACTCTCCTCGCCCCGTGTGGTACGCACGCGCACGAGCGGATAGCATATCCTCTGTGGGCAGCACGGATGACGATGGGCACAATCCTACATCGACGGCAAACCGACTTGTGTCACCACGGCCAACCCCCGAAAAAGTCAATCGGCTAACACACAACCGAATGCGCTCGACGCCAGACCTTTCATCGCCCAGACAAAACTCTCCACACATCAACGGTCGATTGGCTGCAAACGCATTGGCATCCATCTCATCGCCTTCTCAAAAAAGGCACAGCCTAACGTCCTTGCCCTCGCTTAGCCCACTTCAACATAGTAGTAAAGAGAATCCCTCGTTCAATCGAACGTCAGTCTCGACGCGCACCAAGCGTCTCTCACTCCAATCCCCTTCGAAATCGTCGATTCCGGTCAGGGATGGAAAATCAACCATCCGCGCTTCTCGAAAGGGTCCTGTTCCTGTTCCACGCGTAGATGCGAATCACGATCCTGAAGAAATTGTATCCTCGACCGAAACCGACCAAGCAGAACAGCAATACATGGGCCTTCAACCCCCAGTTTCTTCCAGAAATGACGTCTCGCCTCAAGAATTGACACCTACCCAAAAGACAATCGAACCTCCACCACTTTCTCCACCATTTGAACCTACGCCAGTCGAACCTTCACCCCTCTCCCGTCCGACCGATCTAACTGAATATGAAACCGATCCCGACTTTTCCAGCGATGCCTCTGATCTAGACCCCAATCAACCCTTCAACTCCACCCCGCTCGACCCTTCGACACACGAATTGCCTTCTTTCACGGCTACTCCGCCACGAGAAGGCTCATCCCACACTCGTTCAATTCCCAGATCGTCCTCCCCTGCACTCGAAGGTCCCGAGCCGGCGGCCATAGAAACTCCTTCCACAACGGACGATGAAAGCTCGACCTGGAAGACTCCGGCGCAGACGCGTTTATTCCCTTCAGCCGGAGATGTCACCGCTCTCAAAACACCCAAGCCTCCGGGCGGATGGTCGGGTACACCTGCCCCTAAACGCAGGAGCCGTGCATACTCCGACTCCACACCAATGCGACCCATCCTTGGTGATCAAGAGTCTGACATACCGGCTAAACCCAACCCCAACTGGACAGCAGTTCAGACTCCCAGGCCACCTGGGGGCTGGCTGGCTACTCCAGCACCTCAAAGGCGAAAAGTGGAATACGCGGACCAGTCTGTTGAGACAGATACAGAACAGGAAATCTATGAACCGTCAACATCTTCTCAGCCGAACCCTGAGTCACAACCAATTGGACTGGCCACGCCCGTCTCTTCCATTTCGAAAGGGACCTACTACGACATACAGACACCCGCTGCTCCCGGTGCATGGATGCAAACTCCGGGTGCCCGGAAGAGCATCATGAAAGTTCGATTTGATCCTGAACCCGCAGACACCAGGGAGATCAGTAGCGCTACCGACGGCTCTTCTTTGTCTGAATCGGCTGACCAAGTGGCTAATGGACGAGCACCGTTAGAAACACCCCCCGGAAGTCCAGATTCCGTCAATCGATCGCCTAGCCGCAGGAAACCCCCGACAATCCGCCTACTGGATGCCTATGGAAACGAGACCAAGGATGATATCACACTTGGCAACTTGAGTTCTCTCAAGACACCTCGGCGGCAGCCAATTCGACTAGTTGATGCCCTCGGTAACTTGGTTGACGACACCAGTGTCGATGCGGCAGCCCAAAAGAGTGAAGATGGGCCAGCTTCGTCAGGAACTCGGGAACAAATGGTTTCTCGCGTTAGGCAAGGACTTGATGACCTGGTACAAGAACTTCACGACCTTGACCAGTAGGTGCTCTGCCTGGTTTAACCACACGTATTTTAAACATTTATTCTACAGGTCCAATGCATTCTCCAAGTCGGAAGTCGCCCACATCAAGGAACTTGATTCGGTCTCTGTGAAATCCAGGGAAACCCGGAAAACATTGGCACGACAGATGCGAGCTGCCAATGAAGATATGAAACAGAAGATGAACGCCCTGAGCGCCAATTTCAAGCAGGCAACCCCTCTGGTAATATCAGCATCTCTGTTCGGTGAACATGCAACTTATTCTTCATCTCGGCCTTTAGGTTCCAGCGGGTGCCTCCAGAAGATTCCCTTACCTTTTTACGGGCCTGGTAATCCTCCAAGTAATACTTGCTATTGTGTGGTATCAGTATGTGCTATCCATTCTTTCGTGTTATATTTTCACTAATTACGCGACGCAACGCAGTCTTCTTACTATCAAAACTCATGAAGCATTCTTGACGACATATTACGACCCATTCAACCCCAACATCCACCTCTACTCCTTCAGATCTCGACTGCTTCTGGACAATGCTCCTGACATGACATCTTGGACGTCGCTCCTCAGTTTGATTCGCCAACTTGCGTTTAAGGAATTCTTGAATAAAAGCATGGTTAATTTACATATTCAACTGCTCCGGTGGCAGACTTTTATTTGGGAGAAATGGGGTACGGATGTGTTGGCTGCTCAGAACATAGCCTGGCCGCCAACATAACCTTTGGAACCCTTTTTTTGCTTTACTTACATACGTATATTATTTAGTGCATACTCACTTCGATACCATCGCGTTCTTTCCGTGCAGTGTAGTAGTTTTTTTTTTTTTTTGTATCTCTTGGCAACTATGAAAGTTTGGATCGGGAAATATGATCAATCCCCCGGATTTATTTGACGCCGGCGACAAATGGTTTGTGGGGCTTCAACCATGAGTTGGAGTTCGATATCCGTTCTCTCTTGCTTCTTTCCTCTCTGTGGCGATGCCATCCCACGTACCAGAGCCATTACGGTTATCACGGCTGGACCTTGACGATGAACTACAACCATCCGAGCAGTGGAATATCAAACCTACAAAAAGACCTGATTCCCCAGATTCCTCAACCAGCAGTCAAGACTCGAGTGACGAGGGCGAGAACTTTGACTGGTACAAAGACGATGATGAGACGTCGAAGCGCAAGAAACATATACAGGCTCAACGGGGACGCAGACTATGGCTTGCGTTCATGAGCTTGTCGCGTTTTATCCGAGTTTTCCTGTTGGCCCTCATCGGCGTCTCCGTCCTTATCACTCCGCTAGTCATTGTGAACGTTCGCTTCCCCGACAGTAGCATCACGCTGCAAGTTCATGTGTGGTCACTATGGCTCACTATCAACTGGGCTGCATGGTGTGGAACTTACCTCTTGGTGGATAGCATACCGCACCTCGTCATTGGACTTACAAGTGCGGTGGCGATTAGCCAAGTTGAACGGCTCAAAATTCAAATTGAGGTGAGCGAATTCGATTTTATCTTGTGTATATGGACTAATATGTGGTAGCTCTTCATGGCGGTGAGATTGTATTTGAAGTTGGCGCTCGACATCACATGGGCTTGGGTTGCCCTTTCAGTCATCCGAGCTGTCTACCATCCTCCTCTCTCTTATTGGTCGATTATAAACCAGCTCATGCAGGTAAACTAATAGATCGCACTCCTGTGTATTCACTCCCTCATCATCTCTTTGTATCTTAGGCTTTCTTTGCGGCCGGAATGATCCTTCTTGTAGAGAAAGTCGCTCTCCACTACATTGCGATCAACTTTCATCGACATGCTCTATCAGACCGGCTCACCGAGAACAAGCGGGCTCTTCGAGCGTTGGACCACCTTTCCAACGCCAACCCTTCGCCTACGAGACGGACGCCCTATCACAAAAAGGGGCCCAAGAACTCCAGTGCATTTGATGTTTGGTCGAAGACAGATGTGGGCAAGTCAACAGATCAACTCCAAGGCGAAGAGCCAAGGCCCAGGTCAAAATGGTCGTTTTCCAAGCGTAAAAAGGCGAGACATGTAGCAAATGTCATTGTCGACCAGGTATCTTCGATCGCGAGTTTGATAATCAAGTCAACCGGTCTAATCGTCGTGATTTAGGTTGGCGAAGCTATCGGCCAAGTTGCCCTTAAGAACTCGAAATTCAACAAGGACGTCGTTGATTTTAATGGAAGCTATTCGGCGCGTCGCTTGGCCAGGAAGTTGTTTTCTGTGCTAAGTGATGTGGAACCACCGCGTTCCCATCTTATTGTGGAAGGTAAGATATATAGCCAGGATTCTGACAATTATCCTGACACGTCTCATTGATAGATTTTTATCCCTACTTTGGCTCGAACGTTGACGCTGTGCGTGACATCGCCCATCAGTTCCTACTCATGCATCTTACCCACTCTTAGCACGAAGCATTCGCTATCTTTGACAAAGACGGGAATGGAGACATCACGAAAAAAGAGATGCGTGAAGCTGTCCAACGAATATATCGCGAACGCAAAGCAATAGTGGCCGGATTGAAGGTGATTTCATCTTGTTTAGACCCCACTCACTATTAACGAATTGCATTTCATCCAGGATGTCGGCTCCATTGTTGCAAAGCTCGATGCGGTCATGCTCTGCGTTGCATTGACGATAATTTTGTTCATTTGCTTGCTCATTTTCAAAAAAGACAATACTCTTGCGTCACTAGTCCCACTAGCGACCATCGTGCTCGGTTTCTCTTTCATATTCGGGAACTCTGCTTCAACGTTATTCGAATCGGTACGACGTGCTGTTGGTACCTCATCGTTTTCCTTCTGACGTCTAACACCGTTACAGCTAATTTTCGTCTTTTCGACGCATGTATTCGATGTTGGTGATCTAGTGATTATTGACGACCAGGTAGAGCCAAAGCTTCCTTGTTCATATCAGGAATTCGTCTTTACACGCATTTTCAAGGTCCTTTTCGTAAAGGAATTTGGGTTGTTCGCAACGACGTTCAGGAGGGTGGATGGTCAAGAGATCATTGCACCTAACTCCTTACTTGCTAATGAAAAGCTTATACTCAATCTCCGGCGAAGCAAGTCCATGTACGTCGTAGGTTACTCCGTGACACCATCTTAGTGTTGACCAAAACGTTTAGGTGGGAAACCACTAACCTGATGGTGTCTTACTCGACTCCAATCGAGACTATTGAACAGCTCCGGGTCAAGATCGGAACATATATTGATAGCAACAGCCGCGAATGGTCTGGATTTGCTCTGAATATCGACAAAATGGAATATCAAAACGCCATCCATCTCATTGTTGCTATCGAACGCAAGTTTCTCGTTTCAACGCGCTGAATTATACTGATATCTATGTATATAGATCGTGCGAATTGGCAGGACTGGGGCGCAAGGTGGACGCGACGCAACGCATTCATGCGATACCTGAAGACCGTTCTGGAAGAATTACATATTCACTATACCATGCCCGTCCAGCCAGTCCTGCTTCCATCATACAACAGGCAGCCTCCAACTTCGATGTCACCGCCGCCAGCTCCTCATCCTACTCCGGATTTAGGAAATGCAGGCGTTTTCCAATCCACCGGATTTGGTCGTGTCGGAGCGCCATCCTTTTCGACAGGAGTACCCTCATTTGCCAACTCCCAGCGTTAGATTACGTGGTAGTATATACCCGATTGCTAGATATATTTACAAATTACATACAAAATGCCTCGTTACAAACCTGCGGAACGGAATGCGTTACTTATCAGCCGAGACTCAGTTTGGAATCGAAGGATCGTGCACACGCGTCAACGCGCCTTTGTACGATGCAACCATCATCCTCTCAAACTTTAGATTCCTCTCTGAAAAAATTCGATGAATACAACATCTTACCTGAAAATGTCGTCCACACGTTCGGGTCAAAAGCCGCAGATTCTTCAGCACTTCTCAAAGAGCTCCTCGACGCAACTGAAAATATCTCTGCATCACTTGCGGCCTACTCAGGCACGAATTTGACAAAACCAAAGCTTGTATCGCTGTTCCGCCAAATCTCTAACACATCCCAGGCTTTGTATACGGTCAGATATCCATATATTCATCCGAAGCTGCCTAACCAACCCATCATTCCTATTAGTAGTCAGAAAAACAGAGTCGCCATATCATTAGTGCCCTACGCGGTCGCACCAACATCAACTATGGGGAAAGCATCCCTCTAATTCCGGCCCAAGTCCCAGATTGGTGTATATCTCGCTTGGAAGCATGGTGCAATACTGCTGGTCTGCAAGCCTACAAAGACGATTCGCGTGGAAAGGACCCACCTACCACCATCCTTGGTGGCAAAGTGCTCGTGGTGGACATCGACTTTGTCATTGAACGCAAGAACCCAAATAGACCTCGCATAAAGGTATCAAGAGTGAAGACGAACTACGCTGTTCCAAGCGATCAACTTCCGTCAGCATCTTTGGACGAGTTTTTGTCAAGAGCTATACAAGCGTTTTGTGTGGAAGTTCAACAGAGCGAGGATAAACAGGATCCTCAAGCCGCGGCGAGGCTTGGGGACAACGTCCTTCTACAGATTCAGTACCTTGCCATGTTGGATCAACTAACACAACGCCAACACGATGGTGGATTGAAGTGGTACACCGCCTTGGATGAAATCAGCCCAAACTTGTTAGGGTTCGCGTCGAAAGAAGCAGGAGTCGTTGCATCGTGCGTAGGTCCCTATCCGTGACCACCGAACCCCCGCTTACAAGCACAACTAGGTCTCTCTCACAACTTCGGGCCCCTCTAGACATTTTCTTACGGCGCAGTCATGCGTTGCCCATACCCTATCTGCTGGCTCCCTCGCTATCGTTCCTCGTCTACCTCTCGCCCCTGGCGTACCTTTCTCTTCTCAAATCAGTTCCCTCAAACTTTTCGAACACAAACACGATTCCTGTGGACATTCCTCTCCCGTTTCTGTGGTCAAATCTCTCAGGAATTCCCAAAGGCGTCACAATAGCAACCCTCATACTGACCCAAGTTTCCGTCCCTTCCCTCCCATCTTCGATGCATGTCTCAACTTTCGCCACTCGTCCCACATTCCCTCTTACTCCTTATGCTTCCGAGCACATGTTCCCACAATTAGCAGATGACCTTATGCTCACGGATACAGTGGATCCTGGTCAATATGAATGGGTGTTGGACTTCACGGATAGCGGCAAGGGTCCTGGAGTGATCCTCAGCCAGTCAAGGATGCGGGAGATTGAGCTCGTGTTAAACCCTTTGGGTGGAATGGGCTCGCTGGAGCCGGTAAACAACGTGCGACCTTTCCATACGCTCAGCTGGGTTGATTTGTTGGTACGGCAGTCGACTTTTATCTACCAACATACAACTCATTATTTATCTGACAGCTCAATCCAGAAGAAGGGAAATCTTCGGAATTCTATGTTGCAACGCACGTACGACCAACATTCCATCAATTCCATCGCAATTGCCTATTAACTTCCTTGTCAGATCTCTCAGTCACAAGCTTACCCGCCTTTGAGATTGCGTTTAGCAACATCCGAAGAACCTGGGTTTTGGTTGCAACGGATACCTGTACAAAGCATGAAGGAAGTTTGGGGTGTACTCGAAGTTAGTTGGTACCTATCAAACAAATATTAAGTACTGACTCCCAAGCTCAGATCGTCCGGGAACAATGTTGGCTCAACGAGACTCTTTCCGGGTACAACTGGAAGGCAGAGGAATCAGTGGCTCCAGACGATGTTGAACGTGATTCAGATATCAACCTTGAATCAATCTTGACTGGTACGTCAGTTTATTCGATTCATTTGCTCTGATTCAAGTAAGAATGCAGGGACCAATCTTCCGCAACACCTCCCCGTCAACATTTACCTCCCTCATCACAATGTGTCGACGGACGCGATGTTTGACCCGCTCTCTGTGTCCACCGCTCACCGGCCCAAAATCGTTATGACCTCACCGGAGCGAACACCAATCAGTGGACTAGTTGAAATCAGCGTGGCATTGGACGAGACTAAACCTCGAGGCATCGACATAGAAATAAGAGGCGCAGTTGGGATGGCTATCAAGACGGAAGAACTGGAAGAGATATCAAGGAGAGGGGGAACCTTTGGTATTCCAGGAACAATCTGGCAGAGGTCGCACGGATCTTCACACTAATGATCTCATCGCCGGCCTAGGCCTTTTCAACCCTTTTTTTCCCCTTTTTTCCCTTGCTCCCTGAGGCGCCCCAGCCCCCCCACGAATCGTCCTCCAGAGGTTTTCCATGAAGGTTTTGGATTACCGAAGAGATTATGTCGGCATTACGCCTTGGTATCACTCTTTTCATGGCTTTGTTCAAGTCGTAGGCCACCTTTGAGGTCATGTTCGTCGTGATGTGGTCGCTGATGAGCTTGGTTACAGGCGTGTACCTAAATAACGCTGAGGATTACCGCATATCAATTCATTTTATAGTACTTACAATCCAGAGAATTGCCGAAATGCCTCTTCGATCACATTTGTGTTCGTAATGCCGTGTTCGATTCCTTGCAACGAAAGCTCCGCGAGTTCGGATAGTCCAAACTGTGCACAAATCATGAGGTCAGGGAGAATCTTCTCGGATTAGGGTATCTGAACCTTTTGCGCAAGATGGTACATGGATTTAGGGGAACATGTCACGATCCCGTCTTGGTCCGCTTTCTGCGTCGCAGACTCCCGATTAAGCGATGAAGTCAATGGCAAGAAATGGACCTCCCCGGTCATGAGATAATAGATGAATGCGTTCCATCTGGTCGTATAAGGAGACTGTGATAAGCATTCCGAACCTCTGGAAGGCAACGTGCACTCACGTCTTATGGGCGTGTCCGTTGATAGGGATAACCCTTCCAAATCGCCTGGGACCTTCTACCTTTTCTGAGTCACCCTCCAACTTTATGCTAGCATTGGCAGTGTTAACCGAGTCGGCGTCGATAGGACTACCCTTGCTCTCCCCGCTCTCGTTCGGGACACTTGGCTCGCTTTAGTAGCGAGTGCTCAGTCACAGTAGTTAAGACTAAGTTAAGTGGCAAACACGTACCATCGATGTACTTCAGGAGGAGAACCCGAAGGAAGGGACGAAGTGGATGGCAGGTCTTCGAAGAGCGTGCTCGAATTATTTAAAGTACTCCCGCCAAATGCGTTTTCTGAGCCAACGCCAAACACACTGGGTGGCCGCCTCCATGAATACGAGTAAGCTGGTGAATTCAAACGAACTGAATAGTCTAGGACCTACATGCGTTTGAGAGGAGCCTGTCTCGGAGTCTGCGGAGTGATTCCCCACTGGCCCGGCCAACTCGGTTCGTCTTCGCCTTCGTCCTCAAGATCGCTATCTTGGTCGAAATCATACTCCTCCGGATCCAATTGAGCGGTTATTCTAGCCTCCTCTTTGGAGTCAAGTTCTCGCCTCTGAGATTCTCGATGTCCGGTACCGAACAGTACTGTAGCTCGAGTTCTTTAGCCATACGACCATAAGGTTGAAGCAAAGGAGATAGTACACACGAGTGTCAAGGATCTCGGAATGACCGCGTAATAGCTCTGCGTTTGCATAAACAGCCTTAGGAGCGCAGGCCTCGCCCGACCGGTCGGTACCAGAAAACAGATAAAACTTGATGTCGGTAACCTCGTTCCCACAAAGCAGGCTCTTCAGCATGCCTTTGATTTTTTCCGCAGACTCATCAACATCATTTTGGGCGGGGGTGAGATCGATGGTAAGAGAGGTGAAGGTAACCTGGACTGAAATAAACACGTCGTAGACAGAGGTGGGGGACGGGACGGTGTATTTGCCAATGAATTGGCTGGTGTCGGTGTAGTATCCATTTCGAACTTGGTCGTGCCAGCCACGGTTCCCAGTCGGAAAGGTAAAGGAAACCACGGATGTTTCTTCCTTCACATCTTTGCTCGAATGTTTTGGCTTAAAGACAGCTGTCGCTTTTACCTGCGCCGTACCGAGTGATGCGTTGTAGAGAATATCTGGATGAAAGCGAAATTCCAAGACAGAAGCACCGGATCCTGCTATCGCCTGGAATTTCCAGCCGAAACCGCACACTGGAGATTGGATGAGTTGCCCATCGTTGCTAGACGAGGTGTATTTGAGGAAGGACAGAAATTCGCTGTTGCCTCGGATCTGGTCCCTTCTATACTTTTCCATGTTGGATGAAACGGGATAGAGGGGAGCAGAGCAATATGGCACATCCCTCAGATCTAGTGTGACTATATACTTACCAGTTCTTGCCTCGTGGTCTCCTGCCAAGTCCTCATGTTGTCCTCGTGCCATCCACAATTCAAAAATAGATCTGGTGCGCAGCAGAAGTATAGTCACAAGGTGAATCCGCAGTGTGAGATAGATCCGCAGTAGAAGCTGGTGTGATTAAAGGTCGGGCGAATACAATGTTCAACTTGGGCGCTTGTAATCAACTGAGCCAGGACGATCCCAGTACTGGGATCAAGCGATCACTGATGGTTAAGAGTTCAATCAGGCCAGATAAGGTCAAACCACTTCTGGACGGAGTTGCCATGTTATCGCATCAACTGAACAGGCAACCATCCTGGCGGCTCGAGTTGGATAAAGTGTTGGTTGAGGTGGTGGCTGATTAGTACTGATATCGGCGTCTGGGCTATGAAGAGGACATAATGCGTGGATCCAGTCTAAAGGGGCCCAACACTCTTCTCCCCTGACCCCCCTGTACGATGACAATCTCAAGAAGGTCATCGTCCTCCTCATTCTCAGCATGCTCCGGCGCATCCTGGTATGTCAACTCTTGCCAGGAGTATGGACTAGACTTTCGCCCAACGGGAAACTCCGCCATACAGAGGCCGAAGGCCTTCACACCCGCAGCTTATCAATACAATTTGGCCAGTGGTCTGGGTCCAAGGAATGAGGAGGGGAAGCAAGGCATGGGGCAGAGATATATCCGCGATGCACATTCGATGCAGCATGCTTCAAGACAGAGGCCAAAGACCGCAGATGCTTCGAGAGACTCGGAGAGAAGGCATTGCTTCTTCTTCGCAGACGAGCAAGACGGAGCTGATAGCAGAATGCAGAAGCCACAAAACTACGTTGCATTCGGTAGCTATGGGCTTCGAGCTCAGGAAGAAGCCGCACATGCTGGAACAGGGTTGCTGACCCCGCCAGAGAGCAGCGATGAGGAGGGCGGCCACCCAGTGGCAGGACATAGGAGTCATCGTCCTGCCTTGGATCATCATGTCGGCGATTCAGGGGCCTCAGCAAAACGGAGAAGGCCGTCCACAAGTGTGCCCATCGTTCGCTCAGGACATAAAAAGTGGTCAAAAGAGTTGGAAGATTCCTACCCCTGGGACATCGTTGCAAAGCACAGGGGAGTCGTTGCACCAGCCCCTGAGATCGCGCCAAGCATCCATGCACGTCCGGATAGCCACCCGAAGGACCTATTGGGATATTTCCAAAATACTCCCTCCACCCGGGAAACCGACAACATCAGCCATCCAGCCCCACAGAATTACTCAAGACCCACCTCGCGCACAAGCGATGAATGTCTCGAGAGAGCAGGAGTGACGGGAGGCATTATAGATGTCCACCAATCAAAGTCCACCTCCGACCTCGTCCTCGAGGGAGCGCTGGATAAGCGCTGGACAAAGCATACCGACATTTCTCACATCAAGCAGAGACCCTCACTTTTCAAGCCGCGTCCCCATGTCGAATCTTCCCATCCCGAGAGCCCAGCAACTTCCCTCGCTACATTCAATCCCCAAGAAGATCCTGCAGGGTTCGCCGTTTATAATTCCAGAAGACCTGCGACTTCATCGGGTATATTTGGACCGAGTTCTCGACATGCATCGCTCTCTTCTGCTTCGCTTCCCGTCAATAGCGCAAGGGAGGTGAATGAAACGGAAGCGCATAGGTATCATTATAAGAAAATCAAGGACCACATGCAAACGTTGAACAACGCCGATACAAGAACGAAAAGTCCGAACGCGAATTCGGATCCAACTAGGAGTCGATCAGTATTGAAAAAGGGGTCGCCGCTGAAGTCAAATGCAAACAAAGTTCAACCAAGCATTCCAGCGACGAGTTCGCTGAAACTGCCTACGGCCTCTGAAACCGACATCGCACAACACAAGCGGCAGGGGAGGAAGAGCTTCATCGGACGTGTCTTGTTCAACATAGGCGGTAGTTTCGGACCCAAAACACAGTCATTACCCACCAACAAACACCAGGCAGAACTCGAGAATGGACAGCTGTTCGTCATGTAAATCGGACTAGTAATCACATTCTTTTAGATACCCACTCTCCCTTACATCATGTATTACTGATAGGCGTATCTCTTTTTATGCTACACAATCGCTCTTTGACGTGGTTAAACCTAGTTCTCGTCGGCCTCGGGGTCATTCTTTTCGCCTACAACCTTGCCTTTCAATTTCGCCGCCTAAGGGGTATCGAGTTAAAGTCGGACCTGGCTCGGGTGAAAGCCACAAAACTCACAAGAGATGTGGCAACGGCGAGCGCATCCTTGGAAGCAGTGACGATGCTCTGATTAACGGACTGAACCATCTTCTGGGTTTCTGGTCGAAGGCCAAGCTCCTTTAACTTGGACGTCTCACGGTTCACCACGGCCATAATTTCCCTCGCAGTTTCGACGGTCCATGTTGTATGAAGTTCAAGGATGTTGTCCAGGTCTTTGGACATCCGCCGGATGCTTTCCATTGCCTCTTCAGGATGCAGGTCAATGTTATCGCCAACTGAATCGAATACCATATCCAGAATCGGTCCAGAGAACGGAACGCCAGAGAAGTATTCCTTGACCGCTTTGCGAATCAACTTTAAGAGCTCGCTCGGTTTCTCATCTCGACGTCGGCCTACGAGTTGGTTTACTGCCTGCAGCGTTTCATGCGCAGTATCGACCTTGGCTCTCCACCCAGAGAGTTCATAAAAGGCGACGGCTGCGAATGTAGGTCAAGGCATAATCGAGCCAGCAGCTGTGTCCCATACCTGTTGCACTCAATCCCAAGCCAATACCGGCGCCAAACGCAACACCAGACCATAATTTTGAATGCAATTGCCATGTCCTTCCAAGTAAGTTTGAATTATAGCGGTGGAACGCAAAGCGAATCAGACGCTGTGTATTAGGTCTGGTATAGGCTTCAGCATGAATTAAGGCGCGAGACACATTGCGCATTTGCATTGCGAGTAGAAACAGGAAGTTAGTCTCGTAAGGCTACCAAGGATTCTGGTCTTGCCAAGGCCGATATTATGAGCGGAGTTTGAACATACTGGCAACATGACCGCCGCGAGCGCAGGCTGCCAAAAGTAAGTATTAATTACTTGACGCGACGCCAGCCCTACCACTTATTACTTACGACAACCGCGAACGCCTCTCTTGTTCATTATTTTCTGCTCGTATTTATGCGTGCTCAGGGTTCTTAGAGCCCTTGGAAGTGTTTGTAAGGACTACAGGCTAAAATGCATCCAACATGGTAAGTAACTACAGATTCTCACCCATTGCAGAGTCAACAAGAACTTGCATTTGTACAGGACCGTTTCCAGCATGCCCAGCAAGCACGCGTGTCCGTCAAACGAAAGCGCTCACCTCGGCATTGCGCCAAATGCGGTGATAGCAACTCTTGTCCAGAGAGGAAAGAGGCTAGGTTCTCTCCAAACCCATGCCAGGATTGCGGGGGGATAGACTGTCAAGGACGCAACTCAGCACGTCCTACCTGGAGCTGTATCCATGCATGGGACTAATCTAATCTATCTATTATATGAAAACAGGACGGGAACTCGAGGCCCATAATCTTATGTAATATTTTATGTAAGCTGAAAGTCACACGGTTCCTGTTGGGCGCCCCATTCTTACTACTAAAAATATTGTGTATCCAGAAGTTTTGCATTTTCTGGATTAGTATAGTGTAAATAGTAAATTTATTTAATTTCTATGTCCAACAATTGAATATTCAGCTATGTCTAACAATGAATCACCACCCCCGTGGCGAAGCCACGGGCAAGCCAAAGGCTTGTATGCTGTTATCACAGGACCGTTACGTAGGCTTCATTACTGACATTACTTATATCCTAATAGTAGATTAACTAGACTACTACTGCACATGTTCCATCAACGTACTCTCATAATATTTCTATCTGGTCTGACATCGTTTATGCGGGTATCTGCCAGTACCTGCTGATACCAACACCGAGATCAGCCAAATAGAGCAATTTCGAAGGGTTGATTGGGATTCACCCATTTACCCACATCAAAATCCCAGTGCGAACGCCGTGGAAAAGGTCGTAAATTCGCGAAAAAGGAAGGTGTGTGATGGATTAGCTGAGCGCCAGGAGATCTATGGGAGAAATTCGGTCGCAGACGATGAAATTGAAATTGCCATTACCCTCCTCCCTCTCCTTTCTTCCCTTTCCTTTTTTGGAATTTCTTTTCTTTTCCCCATCACAGCAACATATACCCTCACCGAGCCCGACCTGACCGAGTCGGCCAAAAGCAGGCAAACACTTGCTTTTCCTTGGGATTGTGCAAAAGTTCAAAATTGGCCCGCAAGTACCTGCCTCCACAGTTGCGTTGTGACGGCATGCTCAAAATGACCGCAATACTGACTGATATGGCTAGAGGCAGATGGGAAGAATACAATTGCAATTGGGAAAATACAATTACTGGTCAGGAATCTCAACCTCCCCAGAGTTGATTCCGTCAATGATGTCGTGTGGTGGTTGGCCGTCAATTGTGCACCCGACACTCTGTGCGGTACCCAAGATCTCCTTGACAGTCCCTGAGAGCTCCTTCGCCAGCGATTTTGATTTCATAATTCGTGCAATGTCGATGATTTCGTCAAGGGGAATGTTGCCAGAGTGCTTGATGTTTTTCTCCTTCTTGCGATCACGAGGGGGCTCTAATGCCAAAACGTTAAATGTCAGACGCTCCTCTATGCAACAAGAACCGGTCCCGACCTTTGAGGGCCTTGATAACGAGGGAGGATGCAGAGGGAACGACAGAGACGGCGGCTTGTCGGTTTTGGATCGTGAGTTGGACCGTGACGCGCAGACCCTTCCATTGAGAGGTGGCTTTGGCGATATCTTCACCGACCTTCTTCGGTGACTGTGCAGAGCGAGTTCAGTGATTGGAGAGCCTTGACTTGATCGAATTGCGTACCAGACCAAGAGGACCAATCTTGGGAGCTAGAGCTGATGAGGCTCCAACTTCACCACCAGTTGCCCGGAGGTAGATGATCTTGATTTCATTGGGATCCTGGACAGCGAGTCAGCATAGATCTCAGCACAACGAGGGACAGCATTAACTCACCAATTTTGGGGCCATTGCGGACGGTGTAGGCGATCGTGTCGGCCCTTACCGCAACTATGGCGAGGAGAGCGCACAATAAGGTTCAATCTCCGACATCAGTCAACTGTACAGGACCTGCTTTTGGAAAGTGCCGGTTAATTAGCCGGCAAGTTAGAGCTGGGCAAGTGCCTGGCTCCGCGTCGGGCCGGGAAGGGCAATACTTCCGAAGATTCGGTTGATTGGTGGCAAAGAGTTGGATTTCAGGTTTGTTTGAAGACCTCCATCGTGCAATGGATTTATGGCATCTGCCAGCTCAGGAAAGGTCGAGCTGCCGGCCAATCTTGAAGACGTTCCTGTTGACTCTCTTCTCCAGCTCATAGGTGCCATTTTCCTGCACTGACTGTCGCGATTCCTTGTATTGACGTCGATTCCAGCTGACATGTTGGAACGCCTCATCGTGCACAATGACCGGATACCTTTATCGCCGTGTGTGATCTCGAGTCCAATAAAACATGGCGCAACCCTTCTGAACCCGTGTGTAGGGAAGCTTTGACTCGATTCCATTCGAGGACCCCACCAGGTATCAGCATTCTCAACTATTTGCAGCGCATTGTGACGTTCACAAGTGTTGAGGTATCTGCTCTACCAATTCGTAGCTCTATAAAGGCTCATTCAGCTTGCAACAGAAATCCTGTCTCCTCCTCATTCTCGTCTATATCGATCGGGTTTGCGCTCGGTGGCCCCTGTTCACGCTATCCTCCCTCACTGCCCATCGATTTATCATCGCAGCTATCACTGTTTCTAGCAAGGGGCTCTGTGATACCTTCTCCCCCAACAAATTCTATGCTAGAGTAGGTGGAATCTCTGTATCCGAGCTAAACACCCTCGAACGGGAGTTTCTATCAATCATTGATTGGAGATTAATGGTCAGCACCCTCAAATTCCTTCCACATTTTAATCCACCCATCCGCACAATCGACATCGTTTGTCTCTCAGGCCTTTTTTTCGAACATGCTCTTACGTTGGTCCTCATGGTGATCATTGTCCATTGCTAGAGCACACGCGACATTCTCCAAGAATACTACATCAACCTCATCCGCACGCACAGCAGCGGGAATTTCATCATCATCGGAACCACATCTCCATCCCTGTCTTCGGATAGCGATATGGACTTGGACAGCAGTGGACAATCTGCTCCACCATCACCGACAGACCTTCGACATCGCTCGCAGAGATCCATATCAGAACCATCCACCATCCTCGTCGAGCCAGGAACCAGCGCACACGACGTGATACAAAGGCCGACATTGGAGCAGAACATGGCTTTCGCGGCCCTTCGAGAGTCTCAGGAGAAGCGATGATAGTCCAGTCGTTGGAACCACATGTCTATTGTGATTTGGTGTGGCAGTTTGTGCTACTTGAATATTAAATACAACTACTACAGGCGTAGAGAACTTTGGATGTATAGAGCAATAAGGGGTAAAAATGCAAGGAGTGGATGTGATGTTTTATGCGGATACGATACCAATGTAATATGTGTGGTTTGGTGATGTTATGACACAACAACGGTGCAAGACGAGCAACCTGTTGGAGAAATAGTACAATACTAAGTAACCAGAAGAAGAGATTAAACGATGAATCAACGCCGTCAACAAACGAGTGCAAAGTCCAGCCCAGAAGAGGGTGGCGAGGAAATGACTGCGCACCGTGAAATACGATACTTTATGAATACACGCGCGACACAAAATGCCCGATCTGTACCACGCACGAAAGACTGAGTGCCAATGCATTGTCCGAAGTTGAAAACTCTCGCATTGACATCAGCTGAACAAGAAGTGATAGAGAGCGGCAAGAGTCCTTGTCTCAATACAACGGCCTCGGTATAATTCGTTCCACTTCAACGTCGTAAAGCAGACAACATCTTCGCCAGAGCGTTAATTTGCCCCTTGTGCACCTTCTTGTGGCCTCCGTTACCGCCACTCTCTCCTTCGTCCTTGGGATTGCTGATGACAGCCGCAAGATCAGATGTGCTGGTCATAGCATCCTTACGAAGGCCAGGTGACTTTGGTCCAGCGGCGTTGGGCGGCCGTTCGGTAATGGTGTCAAGTTTCAGATCCTTGGGCTTCCTCGTGCGTTGCTTCCGAGGAGCGGGCGGAGATCCAAACATGTCACCAGTGGTGTTGAGGTGCTGTCCACGCGGAAGCTGGTCCAATTCCCAAGGAACGCCGTTCATGACTGGGAGACAAGGGTTAGAGATCTCTGGCTATATTTAGACTAATTCACACTTACTCTTGATGTTCTTCGGGATAGATGTATAACCGTTGGTACCAGAGTAAACACTGGAGTTGGAGGAGACAGACGGCTGCTTCATGCTGGTCGTAGTTCTCCAGCTGGCGCCAGAAACACTAGTGGCAGTGGTTGAAATGCTCCGCGCGCTAGAGTTGCTGTAGCGGGTGAACGCAGATGTTGAGGTCCCCGCGCTCGAGGTGGTGCTCATGGAACTCCTCCAGTTACTGGATGCCATAGACGAGTTGCTGGAGGCGACGGGACGCCCACTTCGAGTACTGCTGGGTGAAATAGCCCGAGAGCTGCTGTCTGGCCATCGATCCAAAAGGTTGGGTTGGGAAGAGGAGGCGAGGCCCCGGCGAGGAGACCTTGCAAAGTTGTTGGCCGGGGGAGAAGCATCTCTAGGCCTTCGGCCTCTGCCCCATGTAACAGGAAGCTCTTCCGATACGTTCGAAGTTGGGGCAGGATTATGGGCAGGAGGAGCGTTCAAGCCCATGATAAGGTTGGTGACGTTGTTGACGGTGGAAGAAACAGATGGTGGCGGTTCAACCGACGCAATCGGGGGCGTTTCTTCTGGAGACTGAGCTCGCTCGATGTTGGCCGCCAAGGTTGACGCACTGGCTTTTCCAAAACTGAGTTTCCATCGAGATGGTTTCTTCGTCGGCACGTTTCTTGGAGCAGTGATGACGGGAGTTGGGTCGATGTTGGGTGGAGAAGGTGTAGTAAGCAACGCTGTGGGCATGGCATACATTGAGATGGGTTCGAATGGCTGCATTCGGCGGGACGAACTTGTTGGAGACCTTGAATGTTTGCTTAGCTCGCGAGCCAGAGATTCCGAGGCGACAGCCAGGTTGACAATGGAGTCGTCTTGCGGAGATGTGGGTGAAGAAGCCTGACCGCCTTTGCCTTTCCGTGCCCCACGTTTGCGACGCTTCGAGGTAGACCGAGACGTTGGCTCTTCCGTAGCATCCGGGGAGCGCTCCACTTCACCAAGGTCGGCATCTTCTTCGTTGTCCTGATCGATGACCGTTGACAGTTCCGACTTTTCCTCGCGCTCATAAGAAGGCCCAAATGAAGGCGCCCTCGACAGAGATCGAGTTTGCATCGCAGGCGTTCCACGAGCGGCAGTGGCCATAGATGGGCTGCGCGATGAGGGGCGATGCGAAATAGGAATGGATGTGATGGGATGACCGTGGGTTGAGCTGGTTGAAACTGTCCGTTGCAATCCATGGCCACCCAACAAAGTGACCAGATTGTTTTTGACCCAGACACCAAACTCGGCAGCAGAGACACGACGGCGACCGTCTTCATCATCTTCTAGAGTGTTGAAGACGTTTGACGCCAAGAACTCAGCAACACCTCGGGTCATGCCAGGGAAGCGATTGATGAAAAAGCTGACGGGATCTCGACGATAGAGGTCAAAAGATGAGCAAGCACCCTCTGCAGTATCAGTCCAAGGATTGTAGTGGTAGAGCCTGTCGCGTCCAAGTTAGTGACGGAGGACGGATCGACGCTTGCAGTTCACATACATATTGATCAGCACGATACCAAGGGACCAGACATCAGCGGCTCGGGGACGGTAGGTAGGGGCGATATTGTTCCTGCATTCTGTGAGGGCGCAGATCGTCAGTTGACATTTATGGAGGCAAGTCGCTGCTACCATACCATAGCTCATGTAAGGAGCGCTTCCACAGTCCATATCTGATGATTCCACGTCGGTGGTCGAAAGACCAAAGTCGGTTAATTTGACAACAACTTTTCGCTCCTGGCGTCCATTTGGGAGATTCACTAATCCGTCCGTAACGATAAAGTTTTCAGGCTTGATGTCCCGGTGAAAGATCTGTTGATAGTGGCAGGCCGCAACAGCGTCGCACATTTGCGCGAACATGGAGGCGATAAGGCGAAGACGAGTTCGTGACAGCAATTGAGAAGGGTGAAGGTTAGAAAGTAGGCTTGGAGTTGGGGGTGTGTGGGAGTTCGAAATGGAAAGATCAGAGGTAGGGATAGGGTCATAATGGTCGCGGGCTTGTTCCAAAAAGTAAAAAAGGTCTTCTCCGGGAACGTATTCCAAGAGAAGAAGTAAGAAAGAAGACGTTTCAAGTGTGCGATGTAAGGTTACAATGTTGGGGTGCAAGGGCAGAGACTGGTGGATCGTGACCTGTGAAAAGTGAGAATCAGCGCTACGGAGGCCATCGCTATCCTGCAAGAAAACATACCTCAGACATTTGGGCAGCAAGGGCTTCCTCGTCAAGGTTAGCCTTGGAAAGCAGCTTTATAGCATATTCACGCCCATAGACTGCCTGAGGGATGCCATCCATGTCCATTGAGCCAATAGTTGACATGTGTCCATCTTCAGAAGGAGGAGGTCGAGAAAGAACCTCCCGCACCAGGTATACAACTGCGTAGCTTCCGGTACCAAGGACGCGGACGACCTCAAATTCTTGGGCGGGCGCGTTGGCATCTGCTTCGTTGGCAAACCCAACGAGCCGCAGAATCTCATCATGAAGCTCGAGGCCTTCGCCGACGATTTCCCCCGGGGCTAGAATGTCCTCAATGGGGTAGGAACCACCTGAGGTGCACTGGGAAAGTGTCGATGGAGGAGCAGGGCCGCTTTGGGGTTGACGAAAGGGCACAGGGCTGGACGAGAGCTGGCGGGACGAGATGTACGGGCTACGTGGATGCTTGGCAGAAGCTGTCGACGGCGAGGAAGCGGAGGGTGACGGCACCAAATTAGTTGCGATTGAAAGTGGAACTACTGGGGCTGGCAGGCGACTGTGGTAGACGGGCCTTGGGGCATAAGGGTCCTTCTGGAAACGAACGGAGCTCAATGGCTGTGAATGGCGAGGGGGGTCATTACTGAGAAGATAAGGAATGTTGTCTTTAGCAGCAGGGGTCTTTGTGGAGGAGGTGATGGACAGCGGTGGGAGCTGAACCGGATACTGCAACATGAGTCGCTGAGCAGCTAAAGACACGGTTCGTGGCTGTCGAGAAGGGCGAGACAGAGAGAGAGACGGTTCGAATCGACCGGGGTCAGAGACTATGAAGACGATGGCATGCAGAAGACTGAGGACTTGGGAAACGTGTCGAAGAGGAAAAGGACGCTGCGTCGACGCCTAGCCTTGCTGTTGGAATTAAGAAAGCTGGAAAAGGTCCGAGAGTGAGCGATGTGGGGCAGGGCGAGGAGCAGAACGTACCGAGTATGGAGTTGCCGACGAGCAGAGCAACAGGACGACGGTCAACGACGACGAAGACGACGACGAGGACGACGACGAGCAGGGGCGGAGATGGAGGAGGGAGAGAAAGAAGGAGACAGAAGGAATGGGAATGTGGCTGCGCCTGCTATTTGTGACCATGTGCTTCTTGTCTTCCTGTCCATGCGTCTGTCTCTGGCCTCCGTATCTCCCGATATTCAACCACAAAAATTATTGCACATCTGCCACCCTTTATTTCTGCCCATTTGCTGCCCTTTCTGCCCATTTTTTGCTTTTTAATTGTCTGTCATTGATACTCTACAGCAACCACCCAGCGACCGCTGAACTACTACAATTTCCTAATCCGGACGTTTCACCATGTGGATGCAAGCTACAGCATTTGATCTATCGCTCGGCAGATCATCTGGCCACTCAATTATCAGCTACTATCGACATGTTGCTATCAAGTATTTCCTGCCAACGCTCCTCCAGTTCGGCCGAATCTACCTCTGACAAGCTTTGGCGTCCCTGCACAACAATCCTGCTCGCTTCTATTCCTTTCCCATGCGTCAGTAGCCACCGGGCCCATGCTGTCCTAGCACCAACTTCATCCTTTTGGCGCCAATATCCATATATCTCTTCCAGAACACTCCCTTTCTCATCGGTGCCTTTAGATCCTTCCCCAACTTCGTTCTCCCCAGCACCAACCTCAAACGTTCTCTGCCAGACCTTTCCAGTCGTGAGATATCTCTGGGCCATATGGCGGACACCGTCTAGCCATTTCGTCCACCCCTGCCCCTGATCCGATGTCATTCCGGACTCCGGTGTTCTGCATGCCGCTTCGAGCACCGTGACATAATGCATGAGGAGCACCTCGTGTATCTCTTGCAGGGAAGGTGTTTTCAGACTCTCCCTCAATAACTCCTGCATATGGAGATGAATTCTTTATCCTCCCAAATCAATCCTTGACAAGAACTCCGCTCACCTCGATGACTCGTTTCCTTCCTTCAATGTCCCCAACATTCCGCCCTTCAATGCCCCAAAGCCAAATCTCGTTCGCATTCTCTTCGTTGGATACAACCCTTTTCCGTGCTTCCGCCCAGACATTCATCGCCGCCGTGTCATCCCCCTCTTGCTTGCCGTATTTGTCTTCCGCTGCAAGTCTGGCCAGCCAGACACGTGAGGACTGAGGTACTCGAGACGTGTACTTTTGGGCTGTACGTCGAACCTTGGCAGGGGATACTGACGGCGATTGCATCAGTAATCTGATATGCCCAGCAAGTAATGATGGGGACGTCTGCGTCTTCTGAACCAGTCCCGTTAGCGACGAGATGAGATATGTTTTCTGAAAACGAGTTAGTATACAATCGACTCCACAGACAGACATCACGATGCAACACTTACGAGATCACTATCATCAAACCTTGAATACCAATGTTCCACAAATTTGGCATACACTTCCAACAGAGGCTCCTCCCCCTTTTCACCGATAGTATTGACCATCTCCTCGTTTGCCCGTTGCAACCCTTCGATGAGCTCAACGCCTTTCTTTGGGGTTGGACGTCCCAAGTGGCGGTTAGCTCTCACCTCCATTGATTTCGGATCTCGAGGCAGGGTCCGCCCCAAAGTGTCGTACACATATTCCAAAAGTGAGTGCTGGAGAGCCGGGGGTGACGGATATTCCGAGATAACGGTTTCGAGAGACACGAACAAGTCGACTTTGGGCAAGGCTAACAGGTTTCACACACGGTCGTAAGCTATAGCTCCAAACCGACGTCCATATAAACTCACCTTTAGCAGCGCTCTGAATGACAGATTTCACGATAGCACCATCCATTATCTGGCGCCGACTTTCGGCTCCTTCAACACTGTCCCCATCCTCTTCGCCCTTGATTCCCGGAGCTGGTCCCATGACGATATCGTCCGCCTGGTCTCCCCCATTCTCAAGATCGATATCTTGGTCGCTCGCTTTCTGTTTGCCTTTCTGGGTTGTGTTTGTAGCCTTCAATCCAAGCACCTCCCAACGACGACGTAAACCTTCTATGAAACCGAGTTCCATTTTGACATATTCTTTCCACAGGTCAACACTATCTGGGTTGACGCGAATACCGCGCTGCAGGAGAGCACGCGCCCCAGATGGTGACAGGTTATCCAATTCATGGGATGCTGCCAAAATATAGAATGTGGGATTGTTAGGATGCATTTGGAGGGCTCTGGGAACTGGAATTAAGATACGGTAAACCCTCTATTGTTTGAAAACCTACCTGGCGGTGATCCGACCAACGAGTGCCCGTGCTCCTTCGCGTTTCGCCACTTGGATATATTGCGACCAAAGACCGACATCCGATTTGAACCGCTTCAAGGCACGCTCGAATACGAGGAACTGACGCCGTACGAAAGCATAATCCGAGATACTCGACGGCGCTTTAGGGAGATCTGAGATAGCAAAGAACTCAGTATTTCCATACCGATAGATGTGTTGGATAGAGATATACCCACCCAATCGCTCGAGTCGCTTCCTTCTAAGAAGCTCTAAATCCATCTCATAAGAGATATACCGAATGTAATCGGCTTTTTTGGCAACTCTGCGCACAAGCGCAGACTCAAAGGTTGTCCTCTGCTTTATAATGTGTTTGATCTCTTTCTAAGAGAGCTGCATATATCAACATAAGAATGAGGTATCACGAATTTGCCGTACTCACCTGGGTGAATAAACTCCTCTCGACCAGATCCCTGAGCTCTGGGAGCATCTAGTCAAAGCAGTTGGCTTGAGCACAAGTGTGTGATTTAAGAGCTATGAGTCCTACCTGCTCCTGTTGGAACTGAACACGCTCCATTTTTAGGTCTACTCGCTGGTACTTGGAGGAGAATGCTTGACGAAGAGTATGGTAGGAAGTTGGCAATTGGCAATTGGCAAAAAAGTTGCGGCCATCAAACAAAACGAAGGCAAAGTAACGGGCCGGTGTCGCCGCCACTGTGACACAGCCAAAGCCCAAGCGCAAAAGGGGCCAAGTTGGAGTTTCCAACGACGATATACCTCGCGTGCCATTCGCTCTTCGTTTTTCCCTCGAGAATGCCCTCGAAGGGACACAGAAGTAATAGCACAGGCAGGCTCGGTGTTCGCACCAGCTCAGCCACCAAACTTACGACCAATTTGCAATTCACCCAGAAGGAGCCGCATATGAAGCACTCAGATAAGCAAAAGAAGTCTTCAGGTTATGGGAACGACGTCAGTCCTGCTTTTCTCTGCTTCTATCAGTCAGACATGGATAGCTGATGCAAGTGCAATTTCTCGACACCTCTCAATTGATAGAAGGTCCCAGCATTCACCAGAACCAACAGTAATCAACGTATACATTCCGGTCATATGCAACCCATGAAACGTGGAAACTCCTCGCAAAAAATCAACCCAGGGAAGGTCAAAGGGTTTACCATCGCCAGCCCAACCGGCGAAGAAGATGACGACGAATGGGTGTCAAGTTCCAGCGGGGTTGCTACTCCCAACCAGAACGACTCGGATTCAGAAGAAGAAACCGCATCCGAGGATGGAGGCTCTGACACAACATCTCAACGAATACTCCGTGGTCAAATGTCCTCACAGAATGCAAACCAGGCGGCGGTTCGAGGACATACGGCAGCAGCTGCTCTGCAGCGAGTTGACACTGCCCGTCAGACTGACTTTGCCCCATCGACGTTGAGGGGCGAAATTCACAAACCAGTACCACAGACCGTCAACCTGTCGTCGCACTCACAGGCTTTGCCCAACACCCCTTTTGGTGCCGAAGACAACCATCCAGAAGTCGATCACCTGCACTCTCAACTTCGAAATCTCGAATTCGAAAGTGCGAAAGAAACTCGCCCAGAGTTAGTTCCCCATGTGCAGCATAGCCCGAGGGCAACTCAAGGCAGGAGAACATCGAGACCAGCCTCGACCTACTCAGCCTATTCAGCGTCAGGAACGTCTGACATTCGACCCCACCCCCTTATCCGTGGTCAATCCTTTGGTCACAGCAGTGTTGGCAAACCTTCACCCCTGGGATCCCTCACTGTCAGTGGGGTCGCACCTCCCCAGCTATCCACCTCTCCAACTTCCGCGACACACGAAGAGCAACATAATTTCCTATCTACCTCTCCTGCTTCAACCGTAGGCTCGGAAAATGCGGCCCCGTGGAACCGACGCACCTCTTTTTCGTCGGCAAGATCTGTTGCGACACTCCCTAACCAATTCCGTTCGGAACAGCCCCGGCCATTCGACAGAACACGAACCACCTCTACAATGTCCGCGTCTTCTTCTTCTGCTGCCTTGGCTGCCTTATCGCACCTCCCTACAGTCACAAGACCTCCCTCTCCGCAGTCTATCGTCTTCTTCCCTCCTGTGAACCCATACTCAAACACGGAGAATATTCACCCCCTCCTACCTGGACCATATCTTAATAATCATTTGACTGTCCTCTCTCGGCGCATCCCACTCAGGGAGTCGTACGATCGTGTTATCTGGGCAAAGCAGGCTCTCTAGCACCTCTTATACCCTACCGCCAACTCGTAAGCGTGGTATCTGTCTGTTGGGAACAAGATAACTAATGCTCTTTATAAGGCGCTTTGCGCCAACGTCTGGGCCCAGCCTTCCGTTAACATGTATTGAATGTACTTTTATAGGGGGTTTTCCTTGTAGTTAAAGGGACTAAGGGAGCAGATCTCAGAGTTTATAGGAATAATAGCTGTAATTTTTACCCGCCTGATGGATATTTACGTGTCCTGGTTGCTATATATAGGTGACACGCGCAACAAGTTTTGCTGGTAGCCACGACATCATCCCGCTGCGCGCAGTTCTTAGGTGCAAACGCTCTGTATACTCTATCATTAGGCCGGCGTTAGAAAATATTTGACAATGTGGCTCACCGACGCTCAGAGTTCGTTCTTCTGGATCCACAGACTCAATTCGCTGCTAACCCAACGTCCCCACAGAAATTGGTGTCGCGTTGACGACTTTTGGAGGCCTCTTCATGCTCCTCGGTGTAATGTTGTTCTTCGACGGTGCACTTCTGGCTTTGGGAAACGTACGCTCACCTCTACCATTCTTAACCGTCTGTCTAACATTGCACCAGATTCTATTCGTATCCGGACTCGCGTTGATCATCGGCCCACAAAAGACCTTGTCCTTCTTCGCTCGCAAGCAAAAGATACGCGGTTCAATCTGTTTCTTTGGCGGTATCCTCCTGGTATTCTGCAAATGGCCTTTCTTTGGAATGATACTAGAGACCTTTGGCTTCTTGAACCTCTTTGGGTACGTCGCCACGTCAATTGCCCATTCATGTTCAATGCAATAATCCCCTCTACAGCGATTTCTTCCCGGTAGTGATCACCTTCCTGCGGCAGCTCCCTTTCATTGGCACTCTTCTATCGCTACCATACATCCGAGGTGTACGTATCCTGAGCGGTTTGCATCTATGCCAATGACGCTGACGCCCACACGCAGGCTGTCGATCGGTTGGCTGGCTCACGAACATCGGCAGTGTAATTTACCCTTGGAACTTCCTCCATCTAATAGATATACTGCGCATAATGACTATCAATGCCTCACATTTCCACTTTGAATGTGAACCCACTCGCAACCATTTGCACATGCTCACCGATGCCTACCTAATGCACCCCAAGGCGAGATGCATACCGGTTGCAGCGGGCCGAGGTACGGTATGTTTTCTTTTCGCTTGTCAACTCGCATTGCCATCTCTCCTGCAACCATGCATCTTTTGCTCGCAGATATTCTTGAGGTGATTTTTTAACAAAGATCGCGAATGACTAGCATGCTCAACCCACCAAGAAACACTATCTCGGAGCCAAAGCGGCTAACCCAAACGAAACTCGCCGCAAACGCATTCTTCAACTATTGCACGAAAACTGGCCAGGCCATACCTCAACCGTTAACAACTCGACTGCGGAGGTTGACTTGGAGGTGCAGCATAATATCGTACACCGTCGAAGCACTGCTTGATTTACAAAATCTAGAGCCTCGATCCCGATCCCTACAGTGATATCGAGACGCCAGGAGTCTTGCTGAGGACGGACTTTTCCGACGACGATTCATGGAATGACTGTGTTATCAAGTTCAAAAACGCAGAGCGTGAACTTCTTGACTCTTTGCGACCACCTACCGCTGACGGCCGCAGCAATGAACCCCAGGCCGACGGACCAAGTAAAGGCATCCCATCAAGACAGGATGTAGAGATGAAAGATGGGCATGAAGACGACGATTCTGACAGCGACTCTGAAGAACAATTCCCCGACTCAGTGGTCGCCATCTACGATCCTCCTTTAACTGAACGAAGCAGATTCGAACAGATATCCAACATTGCTGCGCTTCGGTTGTTTGACGATGTCGACATTAGACAAGCAGTTCCCCCTCCTCCAGAAACGAGAACGCGCTACAACCCAGACAATTACTTGATAAAGAAGAACGGCTGGCAAGAGATCTACACAGGGCCAAATCTGTGGATCTATGACCGCAAATCTATAAACGATGGATGCGTTCGGGTGGTGGAGCCATCCGGTGACCTCTACGGAACAGCAACGTTTGTCTAATCTCTAAGCCTTCTCAGATAAATTCTCGTCTAACGATCGACCAAACCATTCAGGGGTGATAGCTGGCGGGCCAGGATAACCCACATAGCAGAACTTCAGTTCAACATGTCATACCTGGACATGAAAGTCGACTTTGGAGGACTGGACAAATGGGACCCGCAGGAGAGAGCAAGGAATCTGAAGGAAGCAGACACCACACACGCATACTAGTATCTTTTGCTTCACATGTTTTTGAGATGTTTTTGTCATTTGGCATGAGAGCGCGCTAATGAAAACAATATTATACATTTTATGAGGTGACGGTCCAGACACGGAGGGCGTTATCCGTGAATCCAGCGAAGAGGGTTTGGCCATCAGTGGACCATGCGATCGAAACACATTCGGGTTGTCGGGCATCCTCGCTGACATCAGTGTAGGCGGGCTTGAGCTCGTCAACGATGGACCTAGCGGAAGGTTAATATGTGAATGATCGAAGGGAATAACTCGGCTGCTCACTTGCTCTCGAGATCGAAGATTTTGACGCAGGTGGCGGTGGCAGCGCAGAGCCAGTAGCGGTTGGGGGAGAAGACAAGGGCGTTGACGATGTCACCAGCTTCCAAGGAGTAGAGGTGCTTGCCCTCGTTGAGATCCCAGAGCATGGTGATACCATCCTTTCCACCGGAGGCGGCGAGGGAACCATCGGGGGAGACAGCGACGGTGTTGATATAGCCAGTGTGGCCGTAGTGGTTGGTCTTCAACTTGAACTTGGAGAGTTCCCAGACCTGTTGGATGGGTTAGCACAAGTTATTCAACAAATTGCGAGAACAAGGGCGTCAGAGATCTTGGTGGAAAAGTAAATCTCATAGAGTTTGATGGACTCTCTGAAGTAGCAAATATATAGAATAACATCATACGCAGCCAAATAGACAAAATGACACTAACCTTGACGACCTTGTCCCAACCGCAAGACACGATAACAGGGTTCAAGACGTTGGGGCTGAATCGGACGCAAGAGACCCTGGAACAAATCCGTCAGGAAACTGTCCGTGTAACAATTGCCAACTGAACACACCACTCGGAGTGACCGTCTTCCTTGATGTCGTATTTGCATTCGCCAAGGGTGTTCCAGAGTTTGATGGTCCTGTCGCGGGATCCAGAGACGATTTGCCTGTTATCAGCGCTGAAGCTGACGGAGAGGACATCGGAAGTGTGGCCAACGAAACGGCGGGTGGTCTGGCCAGTGTTCAAGTCCCAGAGTCGGAGAGTGTGGTCCCAGGAAGAGGAAAGAGCGAATTGACCATCCGAGGAGATAACGACATCGGAAACGAAGTGGTTGTGGCCGTGGAGGATCTTCTTAGGGTAGCCGTAGCTAACGTCGTCGCGAGTCAATTGCCAGACGATGATTGTCTTGTCTAAGAGACTCGATGAGATGGCGATACAGAAAATAATAAGAGAAATCAAGCAGACCTCGCGACGCGGTCAGGATCATGTCAGGGTTCTCTGACGACGTGGCGATGGCGGTGACCCATCCTTTGTGACCCTCCAACGAGCCCAGGAAACGCAATGATTCAGCCATTATGTGTGCTGGAAGCTTGCGTCGATGTCGAGCTCACTTGGGCTATTGCAACTCAGGCTCGTGATCAGCCACCACGCCTTGGGCTATATAGTTGCTCGGCCAAAGCCGATATGCCGCGTAAATGCCGGACTCACGCCCCTGTCCTTGCCGGTTCTGACTGCCATGGCCTCTGCGACACCTCGACCGGTTATAAGTGAGATTTCTGGGTCTCCGCCGGCGCAGTCGACTAACAGGTGTCTACAGTCGATACAGACCCTGGTGTAGATGACATTGTAGCAATGTAACAGAGCAACTATTTTTTCTTCGATCAATCGCGAAACCCACATCGCTGCAGCCTCCTCGCATTGGCATCCCCAGAACTGGAGATCCTGGCTTATGTCGTGTCATTCGGTCTGTCAATTTCTATGGACCTTCATCTGAACGGCTCTGAGCACGTTGTGTGCAGGAAATACCGATTTGGAGCATTCCTAGTAGGGCCGTTTTTAGAATCATCGTCACGTCACAACACATCTCACCATTGCCAGCCTGAACATATACAAGGCATACCAGGCTGTTGCACGACATATTGAGGCGTTCCCTGAAGAGGCTTCTAGGTTTCCCAATTTCAAGCCTCAAAGATTGCCACTCGTTATTCGAGGATGTGACGGTCCCCTACAAGGCGAGCTTCATAGCGCCCAGTACTTCCACGGAAGGTAAGAAACCGATTGCGCATCCACTTGTACCCTGCTGCATGTCCGACGTAGAGACGGGCTTGGGGATATCACCAGCAGACATCCGGATCTCAATACGGACCCCATCGCATTCAACGACGTCCACCAGTGTTTCGATGCAAGAGAAGGCTTGACCCTCGATGCGGTACTGGAGTTGATCCAAAGCAGCCCTGAAGAATCTATAACATACATTGCCCTAGGACCTCTCACCAATCTTGCGCAGCTTTTGAGGAAAGATACTCAATGTATCACGCAACGAATAGGGAGGGTTGTTTGCATGGGTGGTGCTTTGGACGTACCAGGCAACACCACGCCGTCTGCAGAGTGTATGTCATCCCCTTCGAAGCGACATGGGCAAAATGGTGACCAGTATTGATATGTACAGTCAACTTCTTCGCCGATCCATTCGCCGTCAAAGAACTTCTTGCACCCTTGCCTGGCCACCAGGGCTTCCCGCTCGACAGATTCCTCCTTTTACCGTTGGATATCACTACTCCACACGAAATTCCATTCCCAGTATACAAAGCCGCCGTCGATCCCGATTTCGAATCCGCGGGGAATCCATCGCGCTTTGCAAATGGAAAATCTCCACTAACGCATTTTACAAGCGCATTCCTCGAGAAAACGAGAGATGTCATGCTCGAATACGGGAACGATGCCATGGAACTTCACGATATAGCCGCGGTATGGTGCGCGATCGACAGCCCACCGGGGAGCATATCTTCTGAGAACTCTCTTAGCAAGGGTTGGAAGGCAAGGCAACGCATTTTTGACATTGAACGGTAAAGCATCGTTCGCCGGAGTTTCATCCTACGCTAAGATATCTTGATTCTCTAGATATGGCGAATTAACCCGGGGAATGTTAGTGGTCGACAGGCGGATGGATTCTTCTGCATACGCACCAGGCGCCAATCGTGCAGAGGTTCAAAAGCTTTCAGAGTCGCTGCATGCCAATGTGGATCTCTGGGAATCCACTGCTCTGCCTGCTCAGGTAAAAATAGAGGCCCCAATATCCAAAGAGGATAGACATGGTGTGTGGTGCGTAACTCATACCCCAGGCCCGAAGAGTCTGTTGCGGTTGCTACTTCAGAGAGTGTGGAACGCAGGTATAGAATTAGCATAGGAAGGATAGAATCCCATATCTAGGTGGAACGGATTGCTTCAGGGGCGATGTACTTTCTTCTCTGATTCCCTCCAATTCCGTACGAAAGTCTATGCACTCGAGTGGGATAAAAGGGTCCTTCAGCCAGATCTTGCACGAAATGTACGCTAAAGGTACAATGAAACTGTATAAAACGTGAACAAAAAGTGCGTTATCAAGTGAAATTGTACCGACCAATTCAGATAGTTGGATAAGAAGGATACGCCCTTAAACCCGCCGATGAACGATGTCCATCCGCTGGTTATGACGATTGCAATGTTCATGGACAGTGCATAGTACTGGAGGGGCGTTTGATTAAAGTTGGGCTTGTAGACCATTGAAGGTACACTTACTGTGAGGTAAGGTTGTAATGGACTTTTGTAAGGCAGCTCGGAACGGGATATACCCTGTACCTTCAATCCTTGGAAGAACCGCAGGTACGAGACGCAGATCACAACCCAGGACACTAAGCCAGATGTGGCAACAAGGGAAACCAGCCACGTGAATGCCTGGAATACCCCGCCGTTCAAACTTAGAAGAGCCACGGCACCCCAGGCAGACGAAGCCATGACTGCTTTGTATGGGATATGGTAGCGATTGAGCTTGAGAAATGCTGCGGGGGCATTTCCATCCAAAGCCAGTCCATGAAGTGTTCGAGATGCCAGGAATGTACAAGCATTGGCTGAACTGACTGCAGATAGGAATATCTACTTCCCCGTCAGTACATGTCGGTCGTTTTCACAGCCCGAGCTCACCATCGCGTTAAATATTGATGGTACTGCCTGAACAAACCCTCAGCAAAAATTCGGAAACAGTCGTTGAAGGCTGACCTTGATTCCGGCACGGCTAAACGCAATGACGAATGGGCTATGAACAGCGGTTCCGCTGTCCAAATTTAGCCGAGGGTCATTAGCAGGGACCAGAATAGAAATGACGAATATCGACAAAACGTAGAAGAAAACGACCCTAATGAAGGTCGTCTTCAAGGCTGCTGGGATAGACTTTCGCGGATTGCATGTCTCTGCCCCGGCAATTGCGACAATCTGAACGTTTCCGTATGCAAAGGCCGCTGATATCATGGTTGACCAGAATCCAGCAAATCTCCCCCCTACACCTTCAAAGAAAAACTCGCGAATTAATGGGAATGGTGGCTGCCAATAGCGTAGCCCGACATAGTCGCCACCCAGAACTCCTAGGTCCAATAAAAGTCCAGAGAGCACGAAAGTGATGATGAAGATCACCTGAAAGCGTGTAAATACGGGGCCATTCTTGGAAACTAGCATGTCTACCTTTAAAAGGGCGAAATAAAATTCAAATTCGCCATAGAAGCGCACCGGAGCGAGGTTGATTAAAGTGATTCCGAGCCATAGCACCCTGATATCGCGACTGTCAGGGTTCTGGTTATGCCATCTTCGTGGAAATCACGCACCCAATCGGTATCAGAACACTTTGTGCAGGGTTCCAAAAACCGAGTAGCGTTGTCGCCGCACTAAGCTCTGCAGGCATGGTCACTGCCATGGAGTACCAAAAGTTCCACCTGGAACATCCAATTGTCAGCTGTATTGTATTGATGTTAAGCACCTGACAGCCAAACACACCCGATTATAATCCCGCAGCTACGGTCTATCCACAAGCCGGCGTGTCTCACGAAACCACCTCCTACTGGCTTAAATGCAGACATTTCCGCTGAGATCAAAGCTATCAACCATCAACTTCGTTTCAGTGCCGCGGAAGAACGTAGGACATTACCAATAGAAGCGGTGACAGTGCCCATCTGGTAAACTGGTTGGAGGACGATCCCGTATATGTCATGAGAGATTACATACGGTTAGAAAGCCCAGCACACAGCCCAGAGGGCCTGACTGAGCCAATGCCTTGCCACTAGAAAGGAATAGACCAGTTCCAATCATTCCTGCCAATGCAATCATGGAAAGACTTTTGAGGATGTTCAATCAAACATTCGTTGGTGCCGGGAGCCAATTGGACACCCACTGTCGTTCTTGAAGGCCTCGTTGCGTTCCGCCATCGCCCAAGAGTTCAGAGCTGACCGGCTGAAGCAATTCCAGTTCCAGCTCGGATTCGCCAGAGTCGCCATTGATTGCGTTGGTTGGCAGAGACGAATACTCATGTGGCATAGAGAACAAGTAGTAGATGGTTGGAGGAAACCCATTCAGTCCACTGCCATTGGCGTAACGCCTCCGAATTTGACGCGTTCCAAATGGATCAATCAAAATGCAACATATATGTTTTTGCTTCCGAGAATGAGTTTTGTGCAATTTTCGGGAGGTTGTCAGCAGAGAGTGGGAGAATAAAAGGTAAAAAGACACTATAGTAGATGAAGGTTGGAGCCAAAAGACAGACAGAAGACAAATTATACAGGAGACAAGAGTATCGGAGAATGCCGAACGGGGCGGTTCTGTTACAACCTGACGCATTACGCCATTCTAGCCATTCTCGACGAAACTTGTGCTCTGTGACTATGCCCACTTACCTTTTCAGACTGCAGCTGCCAGCTACTCAGCTAATCAGCTATCCACCAACTCACATCTATGACTCGCGGTCGTAAGAAAGACCTTACTATTCCGCCGACTCGTTCACTGGTTCAGCAGCGGGACTACAGGGCGCGCAAGGCCAGCTACATTGCTGACCTGGAACAGCGTTGCCAGAAGGCAGAGGAAGAAAACGCAAGGCTTCGGAATGAGTTGGATCTTGCTCGAGCCAACATGGCCGTGCCTTTCCTCGCTCATCCCTCAGCGGTATGTCCTGTTGTGTTCGCTATCTCTCCCTTCCGTTGCTTATCTTGCGACATTGTAGCGGGAGCTGTCTTCGGAATTGCTCCAATCTCTTGCCACAGCGACCGCTTCTCTAGTCAAATTTCAAGACTTTGCGCGCCAGCATCCTCTAGATGCTGCCGTGCCTTCGAGTTCGCGGTTGCAGCTCGAGGACGTCCGTCTTCCCCCAATTCAGGAGCCTCTGCATCGGACATCGCAGTCACTCCCTTCACTTCCCTCAATATCAAGGTCACACCCAGACTCTCGTGCTCATGGGTACCACGACCAGCCTAACAAGCGTTTTTGTCGGCACCGCTCCCCCACTCCCCCCTCAGATGATCCGGTAGAAACTCCCGCCTCCTACAACACTTATCAGCAGACTCGTAGTTCTGGGTCAGAATCATCGGAGCGCGACTGCTGTGGAGGGTACTTCGATTGCGATGGGCTCTGTGAAGGAAGGTCCGAGTACAACGATGGTAAACCGACATCGTCCCTCCATTCAAATGAACGCACGACGGCGAATCGCCGGTTTTCTGACTTTACTTTGAGCCCGGCTCACAGCTCTGCACGGGGCCGAGATGAGTAGTTTCTAGTTTTTGCATTTCGCTGTGGTATCGTTCTAGTTATGGCCATTCAATGTCTAGCTAGTTGTATGTGTTGTATCATAGCTCCCAACGTTTTGCTACGGTTGGGATTGTAGATTAGCAGGCCCCATTATTAATTTTTAATAGCGGATTTCGCTTTCCCTCCCCAGTTCAGCTTGTACCGCAAGACAAGAGCAACCCAAGTCAAGGCAAGAAGTACGGGGACCTCGATAAGCGGACCAATCGTGGCTGCCAACGCTTGCTCTGAATTGACGCCGTAAACGGCGATGGCAACAGCGATGGCGAGTTCCTGTGAGAATTACTCGTCGTTAATTTTACTGCGCCGACGTGGGGAGAGATGGACTAACAAAGTTGTTGCTTGAAGCGGTAAACGCCTGCACCACGGCCATCTCATATGTAAACATCTCCCTCCTGGCTTCTTTCTTGGAGCGACCCAGATAGAACACCAGGAAGAAGGTGAAGGTCCACATTATGACGAAATAAAGAAACAGCGGTACCATAACCCGGAAGACGGGTCCAACATTAGCCACGATGTTGTGCCCTTGGTATGCGAAGAGAACAAGGATCGTGTACAGGAGACCCAGGAGTGCCAATGGGGAGAACAGGGGAAGGAATTTCTTTTGCAGAAATTCCTTGCTCCACAAGCCCCATACGAGGAATCGTGTGATGACTCCGGCTGCCAACGGGATCCCAAGATACTGTAGTCCGAGGCACAGATTAGAGAAAATGCTTCAGATAAGGATAAACTGTTGCGTACAATTAGCACCGAGAGTGCAACATTCCCATAATCGATCCGAAGCCTACCCTCGTCTGCATTCCCTATTACGTTGATGAAGAGAAGAGAAAGGGGAGAGAAGAGGACCATTTGAAGGACTGCATTGATCACAACGAGAATTGCGGCGTATTCGGCGTCCCCTCTTGCGAGATCGTTCCATATCATGACCATGGCAATGCAGCGCGCAATACCGACCATGATGACGCCGGTTCTGTACGTGGGGAGATCTGGGAGTGTTGCCCATGCTAGACCCAGCATCAGGAATGGTCCGATAGTCCAGTTCAGCACAACAGAGATGCCAATATGCGCCCACAGTTGTTTCGACCTGAAGAGCACTGGGAGTTTCTCGTACTGGACCTTGGTAAGGATGGGCCACATCATTACTATCAGGCCAACCGCAATGGCTGCAGTCGCGGTATAAGTTGGTGGTAGATAGCGATATTAGTGGCATGCACATACGAACGGAGACATTCTGGAATTTGGCCGTGTCCAGTGCCACTTTAATCTGTGGAACGTAGTTCCCAAGAACTACACCGATGATCATGGTGACTATGATTAACGGTGTAAGCAACCGATCCAACAGGCTAAGTTCCTGGAACACCACTGAGAGTTTGGGGTTAATGGTGGAACTGAAACGCAGGTTACGGACATGCCTTTGAAGGTGTGTTGTGCTGGAGGTGCACTGCCGGCCGTGTCATGGCGGCCATTTGGCTTCGTGGTCTTCTCATATTCCTCCAAAGACGCAGTGATTTCATTCTCGGTACCGACTACTGCAGGGGGATTCATTGTTCGAGGTGGTTGTTGAATGAAGATGTAACTGGCAAGCACAAGTCGAAGCTGGCCTTTTCACTAAACTTGAATTTGAATTCGAATTTGAATATCAAATTTGGCACGTGATGTATGCCCTATTCGGCCCCTTTTGCTTTGTGAGGCGATCAGAATCAGAGTCACTGTCCAAGTGTCAAAATGAAGTTGACGCTTCGCTCCCTTGGGTAAATTTGAGAATATCAAGTTTGGCGGATCTGAAGGTTAAATAACATCACTCCACTGAAGAAACTTCGTATAAAATACTGGAGCGTACAAATTTATGTCCTGTAGCGAACAGTACAGCGTGCCAGCCGACATGATATTCAATGAAATAATATCTTGCTTCAGTTTTGGACTTCGTAAGGATGCCTAACGAGTTCATCATAAAGGTCCGCAGGTAGGTCACGGACTAGAGTGACAGCGATTCCGATGACAGGAACAGCTTCAAGTGGCGGGAACGTGCGTAAGAGGCGCATAGGACTCATCGTACAGTCAATACAGCCGATATTGCATAAGAGGTAGGCTGGAACTCACCTTGGGGAGCTCATAACCTCATCTCTCATGAGTAGTAGCTGGGCGATAACACATAGCACATTCAAATGGACCCCGAATGCCAGTAGGAAGTCCCACAGGTACAGCACCTGATCAAGAGGAGGGGTGCAGGCACACAGTGTGAGCACAGCTGAGTGCGAATGTCAGGGCAATATCATGGCTTTTGTTACATAAAAAGCACTTACATGGGAAGGCATATAACTCTGCAGAAAGGTTCTTTGAGCGTAAATGCGCATATAATTCAGGATCAACGAATTTAAGGCATCGGTCGAGTAACTTCCTGGCAGTTAGTGCCATTTTGCAACGACAGATCAAGACAGACTTACGCGTAGACCTCGATGCACGCCTTCTAGTGTTGGTTGTACGTATAGCGGGCATGACTCTTCGATGAATTTAGAAAAACAAAAGAACGCTTCGACTTCGGATGGCATAGTGTACAGAAACGGTGCAGCCAGCACGTTCATCCCCTGGACATAAGTGAATCCGAGTTGGTCCTCTGATCTATCTAAGGGTAGATGTGAGTTGGTCGTTTCACCGAGAGTGGGATTGTGTATTGCCATGGTTCCTCCAGACAAATGCATCCAAAAGGCGAACGAGCATGTCTTCGCGTACACGCTCCTTGAAACCCTTGTCAGTGGCTAATGTCCTAAAGCTGAATCAGCAACCATTCACGTCTCAAAAGTAGTCAACGCCAATATCCATACCGAAAAGTGTCATTCCTAATCTTCTCCCTAACTTCACATGGGCCACGAGCAATATAGCGCAAGTATGTGTCACTTGGAAGTTCATTTACGCGCAACAAGATTTTCCAAATACGCGGACGAAGGGTTGGGTCCTATGCATTCAAATAACAAAGTCAAGAGAAGTCCTCTGCTAGGACTTCTAGACGCACAGAGTTCGCTGGGATCCCCTCAACGAGAATCATGCGTCGCAATCGTTTGGTGCCGTCGTCGACTTCTCCTGATCTCGACTTGGATCCGGCCTTCGGCTGGTTTAGCAGCTTGGTAAATGCATGAGCGGTAGCCGCCGTTGAGGTGTCTGAAGGCATGCTGCTAGCAGCAGAGACCTGGACAGGCCTGGTCAGAGTTGAGTGCAGGAAGCCAAACTGTGTCGGAGGCAGTAACTTTCAACAGTAATTTGATTATGTATACAATCAATGAGCGTGTAACCGGCGTGCAGCCTGAGTGTCCGCGGAATCTCCTACTACAAGTTCCCTTCCGTTCATCACAATTGACCGTCATATCTTTAATGGACATCCCATTCAGCTCCTCGGGCGCTCTAAGTCGAGCACATTACTCAATAGTCCGAAAAGTGGAAACAGCAACGTCTCCTCAGCAAGCCGATCAATTCCTGGCGTTGGAATTCAAAGAAACGCAGGAACACCTATCCAAACGTTCTCTCACTATTGTCTGTCTTACTAGATGCCGTATAGATCATCGAGTTGACCAAATATGCGTACAGAACAAGTGCAAGGAATGTCTTGTGATCCTGTTGTACTGCGCAAGCACGGCAACTCCTGGATTCTTTCCTCCAGATGCTTTCGAATTCGGCATTACCCATGCTCTAAACCTTGCAGACGCAGGGAAGACAATCGAAGACAGACGCATTGGTAGCTATCAGACAGTGACTCCGCTTGACTTGACCTCACATGTTGCCGCAGGGTACCTCTTTTGCGCTGAATTAATGCCTATTGACCATGAGCTTCGGTTGATGATGGTCAACACCATCCGCAAGGTTAAGGCATGGTTTGAATTAAACAAGGCCAATGACTGACAACATGTATAGGACTTGGAAAGCGGAGTGGTTGGGAGGGTTTGCCTGGCTTTGGAAAACATCATTACGCACGCCAACGAAGACATCGTCCCAGCCGTCAGAGATATTGTGCTGGATCTACTTCTACACAAACAGTCAGTAGGTGCTCATAGCATCTTTGTTCTGAGCACATTAATGACCCTAGTCTCTCAGTGGGATTGTCAGACGACGCGCTATATTGGCCTTGAGATCGCTGTCCAGGTTTGAGCCACAATTGCTTGCCGAGAGCTCAGGTGTTCTTGTGAAGAGACTGCACGACCCTGACGAATCAGTCATGGGTGCAGCGCTGACCGCCAGCTCGAGTCTTCCCTCCGTAAGCTCATGGTTTCATCACTCAGGCTTCTGATCTCATTCAAATGTTACAGTCAAACTCTGACTTCTCGAGAATTCGTCACACCGCGAATGGACTCCTGTCGTCTACTGGATCCTCTTACAACACAAATGCGTCTGATGCCTCGCTGTCAATCCTTCGATCCTTGCAGACTCTTGGGTGCGTTTACCCGACTGTTTATGGGTCTCCCACTGAACCCCCGCTGTTTAGAATGTCAGAAGAAAACATTCCGTTTGCGCTTGACCTTATCAAATCCGCTTCTCTGGCAAGACGACCTGGTTCGTGGATTGAATGGTACATGCTTCCCGGGATAGTGGCTCATTTTGACATTACAGCACTGGTACTCGGCGTCTTCCGTCTTTTATCGCAGCAAACACCTTCCACAATTATTACCAAAGAGAAGGAGCACAATATATCGGCCGTTAGATGTATCCAAGATTACCTGACATCGCATAACCTCGATGACCAGTACTTCTATTTGGCTTGTCTTCTTTGCTTGGATCCAGACATTTGGGCGGGAACCTCACAAGAGCACCCTATTGTGCTTGAAGCCTGGGAAGTTGAGAAAATATTGCAGTTCTTGGACTCGCCGGATACTGCTATCCGCAAGATGGTCAGGATATCCTCGGACCTCCTTCTACTGATGCTAATATATCGATAGACCATAGCTCTCGTCGCCAAGATCGATTCAGCCATCATCACGACCTACCTCACAGGAGCCATAGAAACTCTCCGACCTGGCCTTGACCTTCCTAGGCTAAACCTCTTTGCCACGAGATTGCTTGATGTGGTCGAGATTATCACTGCCGATGACGGGGAAAAATACGCGGAAGGCGTCAAGGATCTCCTGCAGCGGATGTCTGCGGATGGTATCATGGATAGGCCTCGAGTACTCGATGCCGTGGTTGAGAAAGTGTTGATTTATATCAGGACGTGTAAGTTACTGTGACCCTTTTGCGCAGAGCTGTTGCTCATTTTCTTCCCATGCAGCTGGAAATACTTTCCGAGAGTCTTGCTCGACGGCATTCCTCACATACCTTGTTGACTCCGGCACACAAATCGGTCCCACGTTTATCATAATATGTTCAGCTTTAGCAGTCGAACAGATTGGTTCAACCTCGATTGCTCCCGGGAAACTGCTGCAGGCATTCTGCGCAACATTGCCGAATTCCTCTCGTATGTAAACATCACATCTCACGAAAACTGAAACTGACCTTTGAGAAGCGTTGGTGCAAGACGCTTGCCTTGTCTCAATGTTGAGGCTCATAGCGGAAGTTGATCAAGAGGAGGCGAAATCGGTGCTGGAATCGGTTTCAGAACTGGAGAAGCGAGCTGGGCGACACATACGGAAGGTAACCCTAACATTATACCTTTTGATTTATTTACCTGGCTAAACCTTCTCAGCGATGCACTCAGGTGCTGGACATAGGTTCAGACGAAAGGAGTTTACGCAACGCCATTAGAAACGCTCGGTCTTCCAGTGTGAGTCTTTTTTTCATCGATCGAACCTATAGCTTACTTCGGCACAGTTACCTGATTTTCTGGAAGCGCTGGAACATCCAACTCGACTTGCAGCCACACGGGTGGTATCCGCAAGCGTTTCGGAAGCGTCGTTTCGTCAACAGCCTAAGCTTCGCTACACGGCTTATGAGGCGCCTCAACAAGGCTCAAAACTCCGCGATAAACGCTCATCGAGCATCTTGAGAGATTCAAAAGGTGGAAAATTAGACAGCCGTACAGGGCTTGCGCCGGAGAACCAGCGTTCGCGCGACTCTGTCGAGGCTCTCAATGCTTCCTTGACGGCAATTTCGCTTGGTATCGAGCTAAACGCTCTTGAGCCGCAGGATCGAACAAAGAAGCTTTTTGCAAATGTCAGTATATTGCGTTTGCCAAGTGAAGGCACCTATAGCTAATTGCTCTTCGTAGGTACCGTCGAGGCCAGATCTTATCTCCTTGGAGTCCCCTCTCTTGACGGAGAAAGAGGGATTATCGTCGTCTGAAGGATTTGAAAGTACATGGAACAGTCTGGAAGACATGAAGGGCTCACGGGGGTGGTGTAGCGCTTCTGTCACTGAAGCTCTGAGAAAATTGCAGCAGATGAGCGGCTTACAACTGAAATTACTTTCCGGTGACATCCCGCCATTCATGGGTAGGTGTATTTTTTAAATTTCGGGCCAATACGTAGGAAACTTACGATATGGGACATACAGGGGAACTGAAGTTAATAATTGAAGGTGTCCAGGGGACCGAGGGAATGGTTCTGCTCCGGCTGAAGGAGTCTGAGGACGATTCATGCCTGTGGAGGCTACGAAGCGAGGCTGAAGACTTGCGGAAGGTCGTGAAACGTGTGCTGAGTGAGCTCGGGCAGGATTGAGGGTTAACGAGTTGTAATAGAGACGTTGGTAATAGAAGACTCCAGTGAGTTATTTCAGTGGCAAAGAGCATTCTGGCTTGTACAAGACCGGTACTATGACCCTACAAGCGGAGCATCATTAGCGTGGGAATTGCTATGGAGAGCGAATTGTTGGGAATTTTTGTTGTACTCCTGGCACAAACACAACTTGATCCACAGCCCTCAAAACCAGCGCTCACATTGTTCCTGTCCTCCAACTTATGATTCTTCCCCTCATATTGTAAGTCTTATATCTATCTACTTTACATTCTTACTGACCTATGTCTTGCAGACTGACACACCAAATCAGCAACATTCTCTTCGCCCCGCTTGCCTGCTCTCTTCTCGACACAGACAGACCCCCTTAGGACCGGCTTTGAGCTACCAATTTCTGAAAACTACATCTCTCTACCCATGGGATAATTTGGCTGTATACCCTCCCAAACCGGTTGTTCGCCCACGTCCTATACACCACCTCAAGACCATTAAATTCACGAAAACAACACCCTGGATCCACAATGATAAACGCACTCAAGAACCCCTCCTTCTTCCGCCCGATGAGCAGGCCCTCATCCCCCGCTCCTACTGCCACACCTATGCATGTTGACGCTGTCATGTCAGCAGACAAGCCCGCCAACCCCCTGAACAAGCTGTCACTGAACAACTTCCGTCGCCCAGCACCGGTTGCCTCTCCAGCGCCGCCTGCTGTGGTTCCCTCCCTGGTCCAGGACGGCACTTACCTGGAGATGCTCAGCTTGAAGTTCAGCGAGGCCGTTTCAAAGGCTTTGGCGCAGCCCGTAGGTCCTGTCACTCCAGGTGATTTGCTGGCAGGGAAACGGCCACTCCCTGCTGGAAGGGGTTCGGCGCTCGGAACTGCTATCTCAAGGTGTGTCATCATTAATGCTGCTCTATGCTGCTCGTCACCAACGCTTTATCCCATAACAGTGAGCTCAACGCTGCACGGGAGAACCCGCACCTCTATCGGGCTATTCTTCGGTGCTTGCACCGACCACTATCTGTCCTTGTGACCAACCTATCCTCCATCCTCCTTCCATTGTTGGCATCCCCGGCTTTCCTGACACCGTCTGCTCCCACTCCGCAAAATCCGAATCCAAACCCAACACAAGTACACGCTCTCGGCATAGCCAAGCTTGCAGAAGAATTGTTGGATGTTTTTGATAAACTCGAACTTGGGACCGACAGCGACCCGCGCGGAGATGGATTGAAATCTCTCCGGGAGGGCTTAGCATCTTTGATCACGAAGATCACTACTCCATTGATAGCGGGCATACGCAACGAATTGGTGTCCTTGGTGGAGGCACTCGAATCAGCGCCCAAGACAACTACACCGGCAGCCAAATCTACGATTTCTCAACATCCTTCGATTGTCACTCTGCAAACGGTTATGCCTTTGTATGCACGTGCGCTGAATCGCTACACATCATCCGGAATATCCCAGGCAACACTCGCCAACGTTCTTATCTCTGTGCTCTGGAAGGGCATGGTGGCGTTGTCACACAGGCAAGACGCTATACCTCCCCCACCGTCACCTGTCACAACGGGCGGTCTCGCGCCACCCAAGAAACGCCGAGGATCGCCTCCATCGACGACACCGCCAACTACTCCTCCCGCCTCTCGATTCACGTTAAAGCTACCCCCATCTCGGCCTCCTTCCCCACCGGGCGTATCTGGTGGAGCAACGGCTGCGTCTGATTGCCGAGCTCTATTCAACCTCGTTATCTTGCTTCCACGACCCTCGGTGGATAAGCCGAGTGCTAAAATCGCGAGAGAGGCGGTGGACGAAGCATTTGAAGGCTTACAAGCACTCGCTGCTTACCTGGAAGGCCTTCAGGCAAAGACCTCTGGGAAGGACGTGGCAACTATTGTCAGCGAACTGCAAGCCCTGACGAACGAGATTCCGACATTGATCGCGTTGCCCCCACTCCTTCGCATGTATGGTCCACGCGAAGGATTGACGGTAGCCAGCATCCTAGGTCTGCCCGAAGAAGAGTATAGACGGGGAATCCTGACGGGTTTCGGCCGAGCTGAAGAGTGCGCTGACGCAGTCGGGCACCGCGTTCTGCGACACCTGCAAACCACACCAGGGACCAATGATGTTGTTCTCGAATGGCTGAACTTGGAACTCATTAACGAGTGACTGCGTTGGGGGCCTTTGACTTTTATTTATTACCTCGTCGAGGCACAGCTAGGTTTTTTTTCTCTCTGGTCATGGAAGGCCTGCCTTTTATCTGTACTTGTTCTGCATTGACTAAATCATGTTATGACCCTAGAATGCGCGTGGAGATCCACCGCCTATCGTTAGTATTCTCATTCCAAGGGACTTATGTTTGAACATGTACCTCCACGCTCGGGATAGATGTGCAATGCAATGAGATTTAAACTAACAAAAGATGATAATACAATAATTAGAAACAGCATAGCCTTCACCAAGTCAATGCCGCATCTGTTGTTCAGAGAACTTAGGTAATGTTAACAGCCTGCCGGTATTATGGCTCACCTGGATCCTGTTTGGTTTCCCTCTTCACAGTCATTAACCCTGCAGCATGTTGATCAAGCATTTGCACGTATGGTCGCAAAGATGTCCGCTCCACTAAATCTTCATCTGTGAGGTTCTCACGGTAAACGCCGCGACAACAGAGATGAAAAGTCACAGCAGATGCGTACCAGAAGGTTTTTCCTCGCCGTCAACGGGTATGAACTCATCCAGCTCGGTGAGGAGTTGACTGACAGTAGGCACTTTCTCAGGATCAAACTCGTCGATTTTCGATGGGTCCACGGGAACGCAGACTCTGCCCGTCTTCGGGTGGATACAGAACGGCGCTTTTAGCAAATGGTTTCGGTGTTTTGACACCTCCGCGTCAATTCGAGGATATGTGTAGTGCAAAATTATATCTTCCATGGCCTGCTTAAGTTGAACCTGAGTAATGTCATGTCAGTTTAACCAAGGGGACGGGAAAGACAAGAAAAGCCGGCTTACTCGCTGTGGGCTATTTCTGTCCACCTGTTTCACTTGCTGCTTCAAATCCTCCCATTTGTCTTCTGACGACCTTTCAGGATCCTTTTCCCAAGCATTACGGAGATTGCTGACGACGGTGGCGTTGGGAATGAACTCCAGCAAAGTCTCGTACCCGCTTTCACTGGCGAAGCAGTCCTGGTCTTCGAGAATCAAGTCTGTAAAGGTAGAAACCAGTTGGACGAGAGCATCCCTGGCCAGATCTCATCAGCTGAGCTCAGCACAACTTTAACCGCACAGACGTACTGTATGGGCGGAGGCAAAACTTTGGACGCTGTGCGGATGTTCAACCGTTTGCTAGCCTCTTTACTCCCAATCGAAACGACGTTCATCCATCCAACGATAGCCTTCCGTTGCTGGTCAGTTAGCTCCATCGCTTCCTTGTCCGATATCCACAAATGGATTCCACGTCTTCCAGAATAAACCCACAACAGCTTCTCGTAGCCAAAGTGGTCGCGAATGGAGTGATCCAGCACCTTTACTGCAGCTGAAATGAACGCCCAGCATCTCTTGCAGATGTTGGCCTCTGAGCAGCAGGTTCTAACAGGGTCGTAATCGGTCATATCGATATCAAAGACGAGTTCACGAAGCAACGGCGTCAGGCCTCCAGGTCGTATTGTCTTCTTGTCCCGCGGCTAGAGAAAGAGCCATACACCATTAGGACGTGAAAGAAGGAGGTCAGACGCGTCGCTCACCCGTGCAGAGTATACCGGGCCAATTTCGAAACGCGTAGGGTTGAGGTGGCAGATGTCCTTCTTCAAATCTTCCGCTGAATTGAAGGATTTGTATCGCAGATACACGTCTCCTTGCAGTGTAAAGGCAAATTCGCGATGGGTGAAAAGTTTTGTTGGCATTTGATCATGGTTGAGCCAGTTGTAAATGGACTTGAATGGGTACAATTTGCGGTAAAACATGAGCATTGCCTCTACATTGCTGAATTAACACGACGTTGGTCCATTGCTGCCAAGCTGCGAACAGTACCTGGGGCAGAAGAGTCAATTTGATTGGCCATTCTCGTTCAAGTCGGTGGAGATGGTTGTGGAAAGAGATGAAGACGCGACAGGCAAATGATCGCGACCTAAACACGGTGATGGAAGCAATTCAGCATCTGATCAATGGGAATTGCCATTGCGCCTTGACACAATCCAAGTGAAATATGGAATTTCTACTATGTTGCTGCGGTAGAATACACGAGTCGGAAACAAACAGTGCTCGAAGGCAGAGTCCTAATCATAGACACCTTGCTAGATCGTCCTTGGGAACAAATAAAACCAGCTAGATGTACGTTTTACCCTACAAGTGGCGCTCGTTCCTCGTCGCTCAAAGCAACACGGCCTCCGCGGCGGAACAGACCGTAAGTGCCCTTGAACACCCAGACGAGAGCAAGGATGGCGAAAGCCAACGAAGACCAATGGACAAATTTGGAGCTAGTCTGGTGGACAAATATTGCCCAAAGTGACCAAGCAATGGCAATGGAGGCGGGGAGATCCCCCTCGGGTGTCGAGAAGGCGTAAGTCGCAGCAGTTCCCTCGAGGAAGAACCTGGAAAGGTATGTCAATCAAGGGAACACAAGTCCACAAGATACAACGTGAACTTACAGGCCAAGGAATACGAATACTTTGGTCCAAACTCCAGCATGGTGATGGTGCGCATTCACTCCAAAGGCCTGGAAGGCGGTTAACACGACTAGAACGGTGGTCCAACCATGGTAGAGCGAGAATGGAAGGTGAATGAACAGTTCATCAGAGTAGCTCTGTGGCGAGTGATGCTTCTTGACGATGTAATAGATGTGCTAAATTAAGAGGGAGCATGAGTAAAACAGGACGTTGCCGCGTGGGGCGTCAGCACTTACCGTTACTGCGGAGCTAACGAACAGGGAGAAAACGAAAGCTAAATGAAAGGAGAGTGAGTACATGAGCCTCACAGGATGCACATGCTTAGACATACCCCAGATGTAACGTTCAGTGGCCCACAAGTTGATGTAAATGGCATTGAGAAGGGCCAGGAGAGGGAACCGCCAGGACACGGCGTCGATGATGGTCGCCTTGCCAGACGGGAAGAACTGGTAGATGACGGTTCCAAGGAGGAGGATATGGATGAGAGACCAGATGAGGAAGGCCCATGGAGCTGGAGTTATGTAGGTTTCTTTGCCATTGTAATAGACCCCTGAAGGAGCGGCGACGGTGTAGATATTTGAGCCCAAAAAGAGGAAATAGGCGATGAGATTGGTGATTTTGAGAATGATACCGTCCTTCCAGGAATCAGCCATGGTGGACAATGGAAAAGCTGTGGGACTGAGCGAGTAGCAAGTGCGAGTGTTTAAGTACCTCCACGCCCGCGCCTTGACCACATGTCGTCATCCGTACCAAAATGGCCAAATACGAAACAAACTTCGAAGGGGGGGTGGCTCCCCTTTATTCAAGGTCACCATCTCAAATGAATCGCGACTGTATCGTCTGCAAGCAGTCAACCAGCTCTCCCAAGAACTACTTGCTCACATGTAAAGGCTGTCGCAAGCCATATCACCACAGTGAGTTCTCTGTTCTCTCCCCTGTAATTTCTTTCTCATTTTCCAAAGGACACCATGACCCGCCCGTGGGGGACAGGGAGCTTATCGACAGAATTAGAGCAACCAGAGAAGGAAATCCGCAGAATGGATTGCAGGCATGGAGATGTGTCACTTGCACTCGTGCACGTCACTCAGTGGCTCCAAGAAGGTCGGAACTTAACCTGTATATACTCATTCTCGAAGCAATGACGAGACATCCAGTCATGAAGTGATTGAAATCCTGTCCGAAGACGAAGAAGAACACATAACACCACAGCCACAGCTTTCGGCAAAGGCTCCAGAAATCATCATGCTGGATTCCAGTGACGATGAAGTCGCCGGAAAGTCAGACACAGTTGCACCCGCCGCCCCACAGGCACCGCCGCCCCCTGGGCTAACGCAGACAGTCCCTCCACCCACTGCACTCCGAGGCCTCCCACCCAAAACCTATTGGGCACCTCCTTGGATCAAGTACGGGTCTTCTGGCCTTGATTTAGAATCTTGGGAGAAAGCACAACGTATGTCATCGTCATCGACGTCATTGGGACCAGTACGTTCTCGTAAGGCACGCATGGTTCCCAAGTCTACCATCCAGGATACCTCTTTCTGCTTCGATATCGCGTCTTGGATCTCGCGTTCACGCATGAGCTCCACCGAATAAATAATTTTTGTGACATGGTAATCAAATTGAAAGTTTCGCAGTTACAATTCTGACTCGTCTCTTGTTACCCAATCATCGTGTTCTTTGTCTTGCCCCTCGGCACTTTGGTATACCTTGGCCGTCATGGGGCTAACTCGCCCTTGGACCTCTGAAAAAATAGTCAGAATTCATGAACCCATCACTAGTTGATGTCTGCGCACCCGCCAATTTCTCTTCCAAGTCTTCCAAGCTCGCGTCGTTTCCATGCTCTTCCATCCAATTCTTTGCTTCGGCCAACACTTCATTCAGGGCTACCTTGTCCTTTTTGCTCAGCTTCCCGCCAAGGCCCTGTTTATCCGCGATCTGTGACTTGACGCTGTAAACGAAGGAGGAAAGTCCATTCAAGGCCTCGCTCCGTTTCCTATGCAACGCATCCTCTTCTGCGAATTTCTCTCCTTCTGCAACCATACGGTCAATGTCCTCTTGGCTAAGTCGCCCCTTCTCGTTCTTAATCGTAATAGATTCTGATTTGCCTCTGTAAACGCAGCGAGGTCAATTCGGTTGCGCTTCGGTAGCAAAGTCTTATACGTACGTTGCCTTGTCGGAAGCACGGATGGTCATAATCGAATTGGCGTCCAATTCGAACGTGACTTCGATTTGTGGGACGCCCTTTGGAGCCGGAGGAATATCCCTCAGCTCGAATTGACCGAGGAGGTGGTTGTACTTCGTTTGGCTACGTTCACCCTCATAGACCTGGATCAACACGCTTGGCTGGTTGTCCGAGGACGTCGAGAAGCTATGCTCATGTAAATAAGCAAGTTCCCTCCTAAGAATTCCCATAAACTCACATTTGGCTTTTCTTTGTAGGGATTATAGTGTTTCGCGTGATGATCGGTGCGAATACTCCGCCAGTTGTTTCGATGCCCAACGTCAGAGCGTTTACATCGAGAATGGTGATGCTAGAATCATCTTCCAAGTGGCCTCCGATGATTGCACCTTGAATAGCTGCCCCATAAGCCACAGCTTCATCAGGGTTGACGGCGTTCGAGGGTTCCTTCCCAAAGTACTCTTTCAACATATGCTGGACTCTTGGAATCCGAGTCGAACCACCGACAAGAACGATCTGTTAACCCTGTTAGTAAATATTTCCCAACTTTTCAAACATCGTGCATACCTCGTCAATTTCCCCCTTTTTCAACCCCGCATCCTTCAAGGCTTGCTCGACAGGTTTCATCGTCTTCTTAAACAAGTCCGCGTTAAGTTCCTCAAACTTTGCCCTCGTCAATACCTCCGACAGGTCTTGGCCATTCTCGAACGACTCAATCTCAATCTTGGTCGTCTGCTGGCTCGACAAAACCCTCTTCGCGTTCTCTACCGCCTTCTTCAGCTTTCCCATTGCCCTCGTGTTGCGGGACACTTCTCCGGTCTGCATACGATACTTTTGCTCATAGTTCTTCGTGATCCATTCGATGACGCGGTTGTCAAAATCTTCGCCTCCGAGATGGGTATCTCCTGATGTCGAGAGGACCTCGAACGCGTTGTCTTCGATCGCGAGCACGGACACGTCAAACGTTCCACCGCCAAGGTCGTAGACAAGCACCTTGGTTTCCTCGCCCTTTTTGTCGAGTCCATACGCGATGGCGGCGGCTGTGGGCTCATTGAGGACACGAACGACTTTCAGACCGGCGATCGTTCCAGCGTCCTTTGTGGCTTGCCGTTGAGCGTCGTTGAAATCTGTTTGCCCAAGTCAGTGTTTGCGCAGGTGTCAAGAGGTCAGGCTTACATGCAGGGACAGTGACGACTGCGTGGGTGACAGTTTCACCTAGATAGGCCTCGGCCGTCTCCTTCATTCGAGTCAAGACCATCGCGCTAATTTCTTCCGGGTTCTAAAATGCATCCTCAGCACTTTGAAGCGCGCCATGCAGTTCGGAATGCTCACAAACGACTTCTTCTCTCCTTTGTACTGAACCGACACCACCGGCTTCCCATGTTCCTCTTTAACGACAAACGGCCAATGCTTGATGTCTTTTTGAACCTCTGGCTCAGAAAGCTTACGGCCTATCAGTCTCTTCGCGTCGAACACCGTGTTTTTGGGATTCGAATGGAATTGTTGTTTTGCTGCTTCGCCAATTCTGTACGAGGTGAGCTGCTGTAAGCACGGGAAGAGAAACTATGCCCACAATCTTTCGTCTCCGGAGAAGCTCACCCAAGAGGGCGTGATTCGGTTTCCTTGGTCGTTGGCGATGATCTCTACCCTCCCTCCTTTGTACACACCGACACAAGAGTACCTATAAATCCGTCAGATTGCGGCCCCAATCTACGAAATACCGCAGCACTTACGTCGTTCCGAGATCTTCGAAGGATAGAAATCATGAATTAGTTTCACCGCATACACCCAGCGAAACCGACGCACCGATCCCAATAACAGTCCCCATCTTCTCCACATCCTCAGAACCCGCGTTTGAGCTCGAAGCATCAACAGCAACAGGACATAGCAGCAAAATAGAAATAGCCAAGCAGAAAAGAAGCGACGCAGAAGTCAGGAAAGACACCGACTGCTTTCTCGTCGGATGTCTTCTCGAAAGTGATGATGGAGTCTTTCGTCTAGGACGAAACATTGTGTTGGAAGAAGGTGGACTTTTATGATCGGTGCCTCAGAGCGAACTGAGGTACTTATATGCTATGGTCTGTCCTGTGGCCGATAAAAGATGCAACTGATTGTTGAACGTTGTGAGGTGTCGGGTCCGGGGGCGAACACGTTTCCAACCGACGGAGAGACACGTATGCGTGCGCTAGGAGGTCCGTATCATGCACTGACTGCAACATATGATGAATGAGTCAATTGCAGGGGCTGACACGTATGTCCACCTCAGACGCGCCTCAACAAGCGCCCGACCCGGCGCGAGGGCTGTCCGCATCAGTTGACACGTCGCGGTCAGCACAATGAACATGAATTGATCGGGTGCTTGGTATCTATGGTACAAATTCAACTTCTGTGACCTCCAAGGGAAAACAATTGTCCGTGTACGTATGTATGTAAAATTATAGGGAAAACAAAGCATAACCAAGGGTGTGAACGAGATGACTCTATGCGACGAAATATAGTGAACAAGGCCGTGTAGCCATCAGAGAAAGAGAGGCTAGGCTCCTAGAGCTGAGGGCCAGACAAGCGGACCTTCTGGTCGACGTCCTTCTCGTAGAGAGCAAAGGCCCTGCCGAACATGGTGCCCAACTTCCTGACCTCCTTGTTGAACGCCGCCTTATCGGGCCATGCGAGACCAGGGTTGAGAAGCTCTCGAGGGATACCCTCGATGGAGGTAGGGATCTGGAGGTTGAAGACGGGGAAGTTTTCAAACTCGGACTGGAGCAGCTCGCCAGAGTGCACGGCGTCGACGATACGACGAGTGTACTTGAGAGGGCATCGCTTGCCGACACCAAACTTGCCACCGGTCCAGCCAGTGTTGATGAGCCAGCAGGGGACGTTGTGCTTGTGCATACGTTCAGCAAGCATCTCGGCATAACGGCCGGGCTAACAAGAAGACAGATGTGAGCACACGAGCAGTTTTTATAAATATCTGCAAAACTCACGTGGAGAACGATGAAGGGAGCAGAGTAGCAGGTGGAGAAGGTAGGGATGGGCTCAAGGACACCATCTTCCGTACCGGGGGTTTTACTAAATATAATTCGTCATTATAGATGTCAGTTATATCGCAAAAACAACTTACGAGGTGTATCCGGCCAAGAAGTGGTAGCTGGCTTGTTCAGGAGTAAGCCTGGAGACAGGAGGAAGCACACCAAAGGCGTCACAGGTCAGCATGATGATGTTGCTGGGCTGGCTGTCGACAATGCACGGAATCTTGGCGTTGGGAATAGCTTCGATGGGGTAGGCGCATCGGGTGTTTTCAGTGATACTGACGTCATCATAGTCGGGAACTCTGGTGATCGGGTTGTAGACGACATTCTCGAGGATGCTACCAAACTTAATGGCGTTGAAAATGTCGGGCTCCTTTTCAGCAGAAAGGTTGATGGTCTTGGCGTAGCAGCCACCCTCGATGTTGAAGACACCAGTGTCGGACCAGACGTGCTCGTCATCACCGATCAGGAGACGGTTGGGATCGGCAGAGAGAGTGGTCTTTCCGGTTCCAGACAAACCAAAGAAGAGTGTGACATCGCCCTTGTCCTTTCCGACATTAGCCGATGAGTGGAGGGAAAGCTGTCCAAACTTGACGGGTTGGAGATAGTGCTGTTAAAAAGACAAGGCTAAGTGAAACGTTGGCGAATCTAAAATGGAATGGACAGACCATAACGGAGAAGACACCCTTCTTCATCTCTCCGGCATACTCGGTGCCAAGGATGACCATCTCCATCCGCTTAAAGTTGATCTCGACTGAAGTGGTGGAGCTCATGCCCTTGGTAAAGCGATTGGCAGGGAACTGGCCGGCGTTGTAGATGATAAAGTCTGGTTCACCGAAATCGGCGAGTTGCTCCTCCGTCGGGCGGATAAGCATGTTGTGCTGTTAAAGAAGAATGATCAGGACGGGTGTTCTTCGGCCAAAGGCGACAAAGGAAGAAGACGAACCATGAAGAGAGCATGGTAAGCTCTAGCGCAGATTACGCGAACCTTGATTCGATATCTGGGGTCCCACTATTAATGGCTGTGTGATTAGTGGAACCGAACGGGAGATACGAAGACGACATACGCCGGCGAAACCGTCAAAGACGTAAACGTTTTCTCGGGTATTGAGATAATCGATGGCACGTTCGCGATTGATCTCAAAGGTGTCTTGAGAAGGAGAGATGGATGAGATAAGGAGATGAAGATCGAGACGGGGTTGACGTACGTTCATCGAGCTTGATGTTGACCGAGCCCCACCAGATGTCATCCTTGCTGGTCTCTTCGTAGACGATACGCTTGTCCTTTGGACTGCGACCAGTCTTCTTGCCAGAGAAATTGATGAGAGCACCAGAAGCAGAGATGATAGCGCCCTCGTTGCGAATCGCCTCCTCATACAGAAGAGCGGGCGACGCGTTGCGCTTTATCTGGATCCTGTCCATGTCGAAGCCGGCATGGGAGAAGTACTCGAGGTCCTTGCCGATGACTGTGGGGTAAAAAGTGAGGAAAAGCGGGGGACAAACGACGGGGAGACATACGATTCGAGTGCTGCTCGGTGTCGAAGGGCTGGGCATAGTTGCGATGGAGGATATGGGGTGTGACATAGGGGGTCTGGTGGGGGAGAACCATCTTGGTAGTAGACTTGTGGGAGTTGTCGTTTGGCGAATGAAGGTTTATAAACTTTTGGAAATTGGAATATAAATCATATGCAATTAAGATCCGTAGGCGTGCGAAAGTGATCGGGGAGGAATTACCTGACGAAAGGATGAAAGAGGCCTTGCAAGGAATGGCGGACGGACGCAGAGCCGCCCAAGTTGCCAGCCCAGTGCCATTCAGCTCCGGAATATCCCGACAGCTCCGTGCGCTCCGTTGCACCCAGACGAGCCTGCCCTGACGTCTGCGAGTCGTCGTCCTGCCTGTGTGAGTGGTTCTCAACCAACATGTACTGCAGGACCGCTATTCTGTCACATCATTCACATGCCCTCGCTTTCCCACAATCCTCTCTCCGCCCACGGCACACCACGGCCCTCCGATCATCCGCTCAGCCCAGTCCAGTAGTACCCCGCATCCAACCCTATTTACCAGACTCATCCATGTATTACTCTTTCCACCATGTATTCCATACAAGTTCGCCCCATAACCTCCTCAGATGTCAGGAACCTCCGCCAGCTCCATGTATGTCTTCCGCTCTCGTCCAGGTCCTATTAATAACATTCTACAGAGTCAATTGCTTCCACTCGTCACCTACAACAACCCGTTCTTCACCCAGCTCCTAATCATGCCAAACAGGCATTGTCTCGCCGCATTTGACATGGCAGACCCTACCGTTCCAGTTGGCTTTATCTCGGCTCTTGTTCACAACGCGCCGGGCTCGGACTATCGCTCGGACCGCGAAGAGCTCGACTTTCTCGTCGACCAGCATCTCGACGGTGTCCCAAAACGCAGGGGCGGCTCTGGTCTTTCTACCAACAGCGACGACGGTCCTTCGCGAGAACCACGCATCGAGCTCTTGACGCTCGGGGTCGCTCCTGCTTATCAACACACTGGCTTAGCACGCAGGTTCGTGCGCGATATGGTCGCCCGCGTGCAGGCCTCCATGCCAAAGACGGCATCTGGTACGAGATTACTCTTGTCCTTACGATGCACCTTATTCATCTATGTACTCGTTTCCAGTCGCCGGTCTCCCACCGCCTTCTCCTCTTACACCGGATGATGATCGAAATACGTATTTCGTACCATCTGCAAAGAAGACCGTCATCGTGTATGCCAACGTTGCCACCACCAACTTTCCTGCGATTAACTTTTATAAACGCATTGGGATGAACGTGCTTCCCGGAGTCAGGCTGGATGGCCTGTATCGAGGACAAGGACAGCAAGCGAGCAGGCTCTTGAACAATACCAATATATTCTCCAAGGAAGGAAATCTCGGAGGGAGCGCCATTAGGGCCACCGGTATGGGCAACAGCAACGACGCGTTTGTCGTCGCAGGACTCTTGTAGTATTATATTTTTGTATACCATTGTAACAGTAATTATTGGTTGTGATTGGCGCTGGCGCCTAATCCCCGAATAGACAGCAACCACGTGCACGACTCAATAAACGTGGCGACGCGTTTCGGTTCTTTCAACCACTGACTTGACGCGTCCGGTCGATGGCACCGCGTCTTCCACTGCCAGCTATCTTCAGAACCATGGCTCCACCCCATTCATTTCCTGCTTTTTATGCATGCTATCTTTTAAAATCTATTCAAACTCCAGATTCAAAGACGCAAGGTCCACACATCTAGCCCGAATTCCCGTACTAATTACTCAACGCAGGGTGTACATCGGAAGCACCCCCTCGCCCATTCGGCGAATCAGGTATGTCTATACACTGCCCTTCCTGGCTTGCACTCACATCGAGTCCTGGACAGGCAGCACAACGGCGAAGTCGCGGCTGGAGCGAAAAAGACGAAAAATGGACGGCCGTGGGTGATGCAAATGCTAGTGCACGGATTTCCTTCGCGAAGCGTAGGTGGATCCCCTCTCGTGAAAGATTCTGTGGCTCACCAGGAGCCATTCCAGGCAGCGCTCCAATTTGAATGGGCGTGGCAGCACCCCAGCAAATCTCGGTACCTACGCGGCGAGCATGGAGAGCCACTCTTCACTCGCAACGCCAAATCTATGAACAGCTGTATACGGTAAGCTGTGCACAATATTTCGCGAATTAGATCTCATTTATGAACTTTACACATTCAACTTGCCTCCTTGTTCCACGGTTATTCCGGAATTGGCATGACCCGTTCCGCCTGTACGACTGCATAACTAACTTGACCTCGTTCCGCCCGGCGGTTACCTCCAATCCAACGTCTCTGTCCCGTTCGGTCCCGCGTACGCCTTCTCCAACACTTCTCCGGTAAATGGACACCGCCCACTCTTCCGGACACCGCCGATCCAATAATCCTGCTCTTTTTGCACTATGACTCTTTCCCGGACGGCCTTCCCCCAATCCCACCCCATATCCACCACGACGGCTAATCTGTTCATCTTTCTTTCAAACCGAAATCGATCGTCATAATGAAACTTGCACGTGAATGCCCCCCGCAGAGTCGTCCGGGCCATGATACGCACCCAGCCATTCAGCTTTTGGCCTCTCCACGTCAAGCTATTCACGGAAGAAGCTGTCGTAGTATGGGGCGGGTGCGACAAGGCAGACAAATCCGAGTCTTCTATTGTAGAACAAGACTATCTGGTAAACCTCGGCTTGGTTTCTAAACCGGCGAACGGGAAAGGAAAGTCAAAGGCTACACTGGCGCCAAGCCCCTTCCCCACTGGATTTACATGTGTGGTGGAGTTGGAGGGCGTCGATGGCAGATCCGGCCACAAATTCGGGTCCGGGAGGGTAGGTCCCCTGGAGGACACAGATGGTAAACCTTTACCCATTCATGGTCAACCACCAGCGCTTACTGTAATTATCGGCAGAACACTTCACTTCCCGGATCCTGTCCAAGAACACCGCGTTAATCGCGTCTGGGCGTGCCCCACCTTGCAGCGTGTGCTCAATACCGGTGCACGACTTTGGTGGAAAAGTACGTCGAATACACCCACTCCCATCAACTGTACCGACTGAAAGCATTGATTTAGAATGCGCTATCAACCTCGCTGTGTCCACACGACTCCTGCACGAGCGTGTCGCATTTGACGTGCCTTTCGCGCGTGTTCATCGAGAACGAACCCTCCTCGAGCGCCTTTTCGCTCGTTCCGAGAGGCGGAGACTGTCCTTCGTGCGGCAAATATACACTGTGGGGTGACATTGTAAAAGGAAGCTATCGCAGATCTCGCGGTAACGCTGTTGTGCCAGAAGAGGACGAGGAAGAAGACGACGTACACACCGAGGTTGACCCCGAAGACCTAGAGCAGGATGTTGATGACCTGGAAAACGCAATGCAAGGGCTTCGTTTAGGTGGCGAAGGATCACCTCGCAAAGCCACCAAGGGCAAAGGCAAAGCAGCTTCCAAAGTGACGGCCAAACCTGCTACCATTATCAAGCGAAGAGGTCGCCCTGCTAAAACAGCAGCAGACTCCAGTTCGGGTGAAGAATTCGACTTTTCTGGGATCAGAGCTTCGAGTTCGAGTAGGAGCGAAGGTTCCGTGAGGAGAGGTCGTGGACGACCCAGGAAAGTGCAGGAAAGCGTGTCGGTCACGAAGAGGCTTCCAGGGAGGCCAAAGAAACCGGACTCTGAGAGCGTTACCAGTAGCCCAGTGACGAAGAGGAAGCTAGGGAGGCCGAAGAAATCGGATTCTGAGAGTGTTCCCAGTACCCCGACGACGACGAGAAGGCCAGGGAGGCCAAAGAAAGTTTCTGCCAGCCCAGCAACGACGAGAAGGCTAGGGGGGCCAAAGAAATCGGATTCGGAGAGCGTTTCCGCTAGCCCAATGGCGACGAGAAGGCTAGGGAGGCCAAAGAAATCGGATTCTGAAAGCGTTTACGCCAGCCCAGCAACGACGAGGAAGCCAGGGAGGCCAAAGAAATCGGATTCTGAGAGCGTTCCCGCCAGCCCGGTAACGAGGAGGAAGCCGGGGAGGCCACGGAAGAAGGACGACGACTCTGAACCTCCGAGCGAGTCGGGTGCTTCCAGCGCAACCCTAGAAAAGCGTAAGAGACAGGCAACAGGCAGGAATCCGAGCTCTACTGGGGCGACCAAGACCAAACCAGCCCTTACCACCAAACCTAAATCCAAGTCCAAACCCAAGTCACTCGGAACGACGTTTGAAGACCTTGGCCCATCCGGCCACTCACCAGATACCTCATCCGATTACGACCTCGTATCGGCTTTGCGCGCCCTCTCAACTGCAGATTCAAACACTGGCATGATGAGCGCGTCCGCGATCACGCCTAACCGAAAACGGATCCAGCTGGAGCCCTCTAACGCCCCGCAGGGAATGGCTACTACAGGGACAGTGCGAGGATACAACACCCAGGCCAGCATTGTCATATCTTCTGGCCCTGGTTCTGGGGGGTCGGACACCTCGAGCTCAGAGCTTGAATACCTCGGCATGACTCCCTCGCGTGGAATTTGGGAGTCTCCGGTGTCGGCGCTCGGGTCAGGCTACCGTATCGCACTGCAATCTGCCTCCACAAATGCAAAGTATGACCAGGAAGTGATAGAGCTGTCCGATTGATCTTTGTTCAGATTTCACAAGGCTATTGGAGGAAAAATCGGGGCGATTTCTTTTTGGAGTACTGGGATTATACATTTTGGGTGATCTAGGTTTGTATCATATATTAAGCTCGATCATTATTAAGGACGATTGTACTGTACAATGTGCACTGCCCGTAAAATACGTGCCAGGGCATAAAATGATAAATGGCATATCAAATATCAATAACATATAGCGAAAAGAAAGCGGTGGATCTCGACAGGACAGGTGGATAGATTGGTGTTGTGTTCGACGAAAGCGACGCGGGTATAAGTAGTAAACTCAAGAGAGCGAAAGGTTATGCAGTGTCCTTCAGCTTTGCCACAACCCCGTTGTGAATTTTACGGATCAGCAAACCTACCGACGAGGTAGGGCAGACCACCCCCGAAGTGATATCTGCTAGACCTATGATCCTCCTCCTCTCAGCAACGGCGTCCTTGACGGCGCTCTTCACAATATCAGAGAACCCTGGGATAGGTTGCAGACCGAGTCGTACTGGCGCCAGAGAGTTGGGCGTAGAGACTGAAGTGTTATTTGAGCCCACACTTGTTTCGGGCGCATCAGTATCCATTTTGGCACTGGTGTCATTAGAAGGCTTTGTGGTAGGGTCTGGTTCTGCATCGCGTGGGGGCTTGACAAGGGATTGTGAGGCATCCACAATGGCCACACGGTGCTCAGACAGCAGCCGGCAATCCAGTGCATGGCTATTCGAAAGAGTTAGTCAACTTAAGAGACCTGTCACAGAAAACACTCACTCTAAGTCAGGGTAGAGAATCCTGTACCACCCTGCGGCCTTTGCAAATGTGTCCACCATATAACCTTCGCGATTGCATTCCTGCCTGATATCTTCAAGCTCCACTGCGATCGGAAGGGTGTCTCGAAGGATGATAACCAGTCTTTCCAGAGCCGGTGCCAATCGTCCCTGACTGTACCGTAGAATGTTGCTCAAGAACGGTTCGGCATCGTCGTGAGGATTGAAAACATCGTTCGAGGGACTGTTCCCGTGGCGCGAGAAACGAAGGTCGAATTTACCGCCCGTTCGTGATAGTTGATCCTCACATGTAATGGACACGGAATAACCCTGGTAACAGATATTAGCAACGTGCACAATGTCAGGGAGAAAGGGGATACTAACAGGAGCATATGCAAACTCCACTGTCTGCAAATCGAACGAAAGGAGCTGCACATCCTTCAACCCTTTCATCTTGGACATCTGCGCAATCTCTCGAGCGATCACGACCATTTTCGAGACGCGAGCCCATTCTTCCAAAAACTCGTCTACACAAGTGTTGACGTTTTCCGACAAGAAAGAAACTACTGCCTCTTTGGTATCATAAATGATTCGTTGTGACGGGCGGATAACGCTGCTAGTGCCGGCACTTTTGCCCAGTGGCTGTTGCACATATTTGAGCTTGACGCACGTCACAACCTTATAATAGACAAAGCGTGAGCAAAGACAAGAAAATAAAAGGCCGTTGGAATACTAACCTGGGCATTCTCATCCGACCACCAATTAATGGGAATGACACGGATGTTGGGCATAGCTGCCTCAGCAGCAGGTGCCCCTGATAAAATGTCTGTGGCCTGAACACAAAGCGCCGGTACTGATCGCGCCAGTGACGACTGTATTCGAGCAATTTCCGGTGAAATAGGCGTGTCGATGGTTGGATTGACATGCGTGAACGGAATAGCGCGTAGTTTGAATTGCCGTTCGACGTTCATGTATGCGACGCGTGCACTGCGAGCAAAATGAGAATTTTTACGTGATTAATAGGCCGGGAAAATGCTGACCAGCAGTAGTTGTACAGCTCCTTCAGTATTTGACCGGTCAAGTCAAAGCTGAAATTATATGTTAGAAAATAGGCATCAGGTCGTCAAAAATCAGTGACATACCCTGACGAGGCTCCTGTATCTTGCACAAACCACTCCATAGTATGGTCATGCGCACCGAGTTGGAAAGGAGTATCCGAGGTTGACCCAGCTTCAGGATTAGCTAGCTGTTCGCTCCTTATCCGATCAAAATTCAGGAAAGCGATGTCTTCCATAACTAGTGGAGTCACAGGATCACCAGGTATTACCCTAGTGGTAATCAAAGCGAAAGAGAAACCCTGCGTTTTGACAACCAAAACGAGATAGTGATTTGGAAACCTCGCAAGCTTGATGAACAGTTTTCCACGAGCAGTTCCCAGTTTCTCGAGGTCTGAAAAAGACAATGCCGTTAAAGTTTGGGAAGCAGATGGTATCTCATGTCCACTGACCTTGAGGAGAGAAGTTGCGCGTCCTGTAGTACTGCAACCCGAGATATTGCGCCTTTTGCTCCGCGAGTGCGAGGATTGTCTACAGAAACAATTCAGACAAGTAATTTGGGAGGGTAGACTTCACCTTCACTCACGTTTAAACGTAACTCACTTAGCCTATCGACAAGCAATTCAGGTGCCTTGTTTAGATGCGCAGCCACGATATTGAACCGAGGAGCACGGTTAGCAACAACAAGTCCGTTTGTATCTCGCAGGTTCAAGCGCCCAGTTCGAGGGTCGATGTTGATCGTCACAATTTCGTCGGCGCACAGTCGGATATGCAGTCCTAAAACAAGATCAGCGGATTCTTTTTAAAAGAAAGTCTATTCGACTGCACTTACTATCGTTATCCGAGCTGACGATTCCAGGTATTGAGAATTCCCCGTTTTGGTCATGCTGCAGCTTTTGTTCCAAGGCCTTCAAGATGGCTGCGGTATGCTTGTGAATGCTTCTTATGAGCAGCGCTTCAAAGTCCAGATTTTCGGGATCCTGTTCTTGGTCAGCGCACAGGCACAGTCAGGGTTACAATGGAAGAGCTCTCACGATTTCGAAGGCTTCCGGTGGTAATTGAATGTCTGACGAGGGTACATTGACTCCAAGGACTCCTTGGGAATGTTCCCAAGAAACTTTGAGCTGAAGTTTCTCAATTTCGTCGGAAGGTTTCAGGTGCCCGAGCTTTGATTGTTGTTGGAGACGTGCAAGTGCATGCTCTCTTGGAGTTCTCGAAGACTGGGACTTGACCTCTTCAATAGAAATCGTTATGCTACCCCCGAATGGTGGCTCCTTAATTCGTTGACGCTGTTGTGAGAGAGCGGGAGGAGGTCGACTAGATAGCAAAGTATTAGTGGGGCCGAGATGCCTAACAATGTACTCACAGCCAGTAAGAGGCTTTCAAGGTCTTTCTATCAGGAAACATAAGGACGGAAAGATGTTCGGCCCAACCCAGAGATCGCATACGTTGGGCCTTCAATCATAAGCATTCATCCGATGCGATATTAGACCGAGATCACGCACCTGGAACCACAAGATTTCCAACTGATACGATAACGACATCATTTCTGCAAAGAAGATTAGACCCTCAGTGCAACGGCACAGAGATCGGCTGAGAGACTCACGCAGAAAGTTGTACAATCTAATTAGAGGTGTATCCACTACACCTTCCGGCAGCTTGGGCCTTTCTATATCTACTTCTTGCACATATCGGGACATTCGGGAGTATGCTTCGTTTGCGATATATTCCTTGATGTAACCAGTTGGAACCCGTGGAAACTCTGCAAACGAATTTCATATACATGTAACCACGGCAAAAACTGGTATTCACCTTGAAGATCAGACAGGTCACCTTTCACAGTGACTGGAAACTCGACAGTAATCAGGAACCAACTTGCAGTCGGCGAAGGACCATGTAAACACAAGGATACATTGAATAGCTTCGGTACAGTGAAATGGGCACGTCCATCACCTGTAGAAAGCCAGTGAATAAACGAACGGAAGGAACAAGGTCTTGGTAATTGATCGTTACCGATGGTATATCGTGTCATTTCGACTGGTATGATTTCAGAAACACGAAGGCGGTATAGGATCACATTTTCCATGTCGGCAAGGGTCTTTGCAACCTGTTCATCACTCAGAGGGACAATGGGTTCGAATCGTTTCTACAACAGTGTCAATGTCATATAACATAAGATCAAGAACTTGAGAGATATGACGAACCTTGATGCATGTGGGGAGCCTCAAGTAGGAGCCAGATGTAAGAACGTCGAGGGAGGTCAGCAAATCGTAATTTCGCGTCCTGTATGGAAAGTTAACGCGATGGTGATCAATAATGACGCTTGTCCAAACCTAGCAGGGCCCAAATTTTCTTTTCCGCCAAGTAAGTCAATGGTTGCGTTTTCGAACTGTTTGCTGTGCAACCCCAGAAAACCACTGATGTTCTGGAGGGGTATTATGTTTGTCGTCCAAGGACAAGGGAGTGGTCCATACCTTGCACTTTTGTATTGTGTCTGCATCTCGAGACCATTTGACCACTGCGTACACCTTCACAACCTGTTTCTTCGTCTTGACAACCCAATCTGCTATAGTCCGTTTGCGAACCGCATCTGACATCGAAGGTAGCCTGTTCTGATGTTAGCAATTGGGATTCACAAGGACAATGGCACACATACGTTTCTGCCATCTCCGTTAGCTCTGTGTATATTGCTTGCATAACTCGAACGACGAGGTCTCCCAGGAATATCTGTTCAACCTCGTTGTAAGCGAGTTCGCGTTCCAATTCTTCAATTGGTGTTCTTGGAGGTTGAACATCGGTGAATCCGTTATGCTTGACCACACTGTCGTTGAGGATGTCGATGACCATAGCGTCGGAGGTTTCTGTCGGCGCACTCATGACGGCCGTTGAAATTATGATTTAAAGGTGGTGAAATAGCATTTGCCCTTAGAAACAGAGGGAAGGAGATGGTGGAAGTATCAATTGAAAGAGTCTAAACATGAACGAGGCTCGCAGGTCAATCCACTAAATTACCCGTGATCGCTGGGCGACTGTCCACGTGACAGAAACTGCGCGGCGGCGGCGACCAGCTCTGAGCTTACTGCGCCGTTACAGAGTACGCTGCTAATACAGTCTACTGAGTGATCAGTGATTTTCTACATACTAGTATCTACTAGTACTCGTCGTTGTTCATCTCACTCATCTCCTAACCTCGTCACTGTGCGCGTCGCGGGCTGGTGCTGCTTCATTTACCTCCCACCGAAGGCCGTCAACATTTCACATTTTGTTGGCTATGGACTATCTGCGGACGTTGGGCTCTGCGGCTGTCTCAACCCTTGTACAAAAGTCGGGCCTCAATCTACCATTTACTTTGGGCTCGAAGGTGAACACCGTGAATACTCTTTACAATCTTTATGATGGGACCAAGAGGGTACATTTCAAGCCTCTGTTACTCTCTCTCTCTAGTCACCCTCATACTTCTTTAGGACGATGGCTCACCCGTATCAGTATTTGAATATGACTTCAGCGATGCCTCCAAGCGCAATACACGACCTTTGGCTCAGAATGCTCTTCGCAAATTAAGAATAACTCGACACCCCGATGTGCTGAAGTTCATGGACGCCATTGAATCCGATTCTACTATATACATCATGACAGAACGAGTGCGCCCATTGACTTCTGTCCTTCCTTCCTGGTCATCTAAGGACCAGCAAGACCGGCAAGATTGGCTTGTTTGGGGTCTTCATCGTGTCTCTGTCCGTCGGCCTTTCTCATCCTTTACCATGATGCCATGCTCATGTCCTTTCTTTAAGATAGCCTTGACGTTCTTAAACGACCCTTGTTCTTCCACTCACGGAACTTTGAATGTGAATTCTATATTCGTGTCTCCAACGGGTGAATGGAAGCTTGGTGGCTTCGAACTCCTCAGTAATCCCAAGGAAGATACATCCGTTCTATATGTGGGTGGTTATGTCCTGTGCGCAGGGCAATTTCCTCAATTTCCATTAGACATCCGCTTCTTTATACCCAGGATTAATGACGATAGCTCCTCCAGAAGTGAAGAAATCTGGATGGTCTGTGCTCAAACAGTGAGTGCCACCTCTAGATTGACTCAACGAGGGCGTCTCAATGTTTGAGCTTAGGCACGACGTTGCCGCCGCAGATGCCTACGCACTTGGGCTACTTTTACATACATTGTTTAACCCTACCCTACCCCAGCCCGCAACAGCACAACCTCCCCACCCTCCCCCTCCTGCCTCATCACGGGGGTCAATCCCGGGTCCACTATTCGCCTTGTTCAAAAAGCTTTTGAATCCCAGTCCCGGAACTAGAATTACAGCTAAGCACTTTTTGGAGGTTGGAACTACGGAAGAAGGGTTTTTCTCGAGCAATCCTTTGGTTAAGGTCTGCCTCGGACTAGACAATTTTGCCATCTCCAGTGAATCGGAAAAGTCCGCTTTCATCAGGTACTGGTGTGTTCGACTGGATCATGAATTCCCAAACTGACTGCTAATAGAACTCTCACCGAATCCAAAGCATCATTGCCCCCGGAATTTGGAGCCAATCGCGTACTGCCATCCCTTATATCCGCGCTGGAATTTGGAGGAGCATCCGCCGCCGCCATCCTTCCACTCGTCATTCAGCTCGGAGCCAACGTGTCACCAGAAGAATACTCAAACACCGTAGCGGGACCCTTAGTAAAGCTTTACAGTAGCCCGGATCGAGGAACTCGGATGGCCTTACTGGAGCATCTACCATCCTACATCGAAAAGTTGGATAAAAAAACCGTCTCGGAAAAGATATTCCCTCATCTTGTGAGTTTCATATTGTCAACAGACAACTAGTTTCGGCTGACGAACTACCAGCAAACTGGCTTCACTGACACTGTTGCTATTATCCGGGAGGCGACTGTCAAGTCGATCGGTTTGCTTGCCCCCAAGGTACACGACGATATAGCTCACTTCTCTAGCCTCCTAACACCTTCCCCAGCTAACAGAGCGATTGTTGAACAACGACCTGCTTCGCTTACTTGCCAAGTTGCAGGTGGATCCTGAACCCTCCATTAGAACCAATACCTGCATTTTATTAGGCAGGCTCGCGCCCACCCTGGGCTACAATACCAAGCGGAAGGTTCTGGTTCCCGCCTTTTCCCGTGCTCTCAAAGATACATTCGTACACGCTCGGGTGGCAGGCTTACTCGCATTTAACGCTACGATCGACTGCTTTGAAATTGAAGAATTAGCCACTAAAGTCATACCTAACATGTCATTTGTCCTTGTGGACAAGGAGAAGTAAGTTGTGCTTCAGTTATGCCTCCTGCTTTCCTAATATACTATGCAGACTAGTCAGAGACCAAGCTTTCAAGACCCTCAACGTACTTCTGAAACGTCTCGAAACTCACGCAGAAAGCATGGTACGTACTTACCTGCCTCTGCTTCAGGGCCTCACCAAGACCTCTCCAGCCCGAATCTGTAGCGGACGGTCCTAGTATCCCCGAAGTGGACATGACGTCCTCGACCACTATGGTTAACTCAGCGGCTGGCGCAGCTACCACATTAGCTGGTTGGGCAATTACATCCATTGGAAAGAAGGTACCTACCCGATTGTATAGCTTGGCTGAGGTTCCTGACCGCTTCTTCATGGCAGCTCGCCGCTTCCGACATGCAAACTGGGATCAACGCGCCTGCTGTGACGATCACGGATGCAGGACTTCATGGGAAAGAATTGACAGTGTCCACTCCAGCGCATGTACCCATATCTCTAGCCACCGCAAAAGCTTCCAGTGGGACGTCCATGAAATTAGGCCTCAAGTCTCCATTAGCTTCATCGCAGTCGCTACTGGCGGACCAACTAGCAGAAGAGCTTACTGCAACCGAAGCCAACAATCCCTGGGGAAATGATGATCTCATGGACGTGAATGCGGACGATGATGACTGGAGTGAGCATACCAAGGCTTCTCTGCAACCTGCAACGAAATAGCTCACGACCGTTACAGGCGCTTTCGAAGCCGCACCGACCCCATCGATTTCAACGCCAATTACGCCATCCCTCAATCTATCGGTCCAGTCGACGAAGAGCAAATCTCCCACGCCCTCGTCTCCGCGTCCAAAGGCAGCAGTCCTGAGAACGTCTGCTCCCGCAAGGCAAGCAGCGACCTCTCGTTCCTTGACTCCTGACACATGGGAAGAAGGAGAATGGGATGCTCCATCTAAAGCAGTATCCACTCATTCAATCGTCTCCGGCAGAGCTGCTAACGGTTCATTTCCTCTCTCTAAAGAAGACAAGGCGGCTGAAATGGCGAGACGTAAGGAGGAACGCAAACAGGTATGCCTCCTTGCCTCCTGTCCCCTTCAGGATCTGACCAACAACGTACTATGAACGAAGCGTATTGCTATGTTAAAGGAACAGAAGAAGAACGTAGTAAAGTAATTCATTTTATATTACTAGGGCGCTTTTCATGCGAGGAACTCAATCAATACATAAATCAGCACTACCTGAGGCTGAACTTGTGCATGGAGAAATTGTGCCGTTTTTACTCCAGCTTACTCCCTGAAAATCCCTTTTTGCGAGTTACGGTCCCCCTGTCAAACAAACTCCATTGCCATCAAACCGGGATTGCGCCCGAGATGCCTGTGATGCCAGCGTTGTGGCAACAGGTGGCCACCGCGAGGATGATGAAATTGAAATCCACTTGGTACCTTGACTCCGCTATCCGTCGACTCCTGAGTCTAATTCCGCTCCTTTCTTCTCTTTTCCTAGGTTGGGGATACTCTCGCTGTGTGGTTTGGTCCCTCCATCGTTTGTTTAGAGGGGTGCGATGTCTGCAATTGACCCCAACAAAGCCTCACAAAACAATTCCACGAAAGCCTTCCTCACCGCTTTGGTCGTCAATTTTGGGCTTCTCTTTGTAGAAGTTGGGGCTTTTATTATTCTCAAGCAGAAGTTGTGGAGGATTTATTCACCGAGAGCGTACTTGCCGCCTCCAGAGTGTGTCTGCAGTCTTCATAACGCAGATTCATTCGATTGACTTGCGATTTTTTCGAACAGTAAACGAGCACAGGAGCTACCTTCTGGACCCTGGAGATGGATACCTGCGCTTATCAAAACACCGTCAAAGGACATTGTGAGCTCTGTGTCAAAGGAAAAATATATATCATCTGACCACTCTCAATAGATCCAGAAAAATGGTCTTGACGCGTAGGTCTGACTTGTTCAAATACTCAATGCTCCCGCTCAAATGAGGAAACCACCGCAGATATATGTTTATTCGATTCATCAAGCTGCTCTCAAAGATATTTTTTGTCTTTACCATCTTAACCTTCGCGGTTATCATCCCAGTTGACGTGGTCAATATCAAGAGTGAACTAGAAGGGGTGAAGAAAATATCATGGACAAAGTGGGTCCATAGCTTGTTTTAACCTCGCGTCCGCCACGAACTAATCGCGCTTTCAGCATCGTGGATCCAAAAGACCAGCAACGCTTCGCGGCACACGTCATCGTGGTCTATATCTTGACCGGTACTTTGAGCCACTTCTGGCCAATCACTTTAACACTCCTAACGATGGCTTCCAGGTTTCGTCATATACTTGATTTATCGCGAAATGGTGCACTTTGTCCAACTTCGCCATCAATTTCTGCTCAGCCACTCCCATTCTCGCCTCGCGCAATCCCGAACGGTGCTTGTGACGTCAGTTCCCGACGAATTGGGAAACGAATCTGACTTGCGGACCTTTGCGAGTTTCGTACCCGGAGGCGTTGACAAAGTATGGCTCTATCACGACACCAAGGCCCTCAACCAACTCTTTGAGCAACGGCAAGAACTCTGCACCCTTCTAGAAACGGCAGAATCGACTGTACTGTCGCATGCAACCAAAATCTGGAGGAAGAAGGTCAAGGCACATACAAGGGCAAATCGCAAGAAAGCCAATGATGAGGAGAGCAATGCTGCACTTCAATTGACGAAGCCAACACCTTCGTTTGCTTTGTTAAATGAGTTAGTTCCAGATAAGCACCGACCAAAGCATCGGACTGGACTCCTGGGAATTTTGGGTACCAAGGTTGACACTATCAACCACTGCAAGGTATGAGATTGAACGGACCGTAATTTCTCTTTGAGGCTAATTGTTCTGTAGGAAGAAATAAGGAAGATCAACGTCTCTATCAAGGAGCTAAGGGAACAAAGTCCTGGCAAGTTCTTGGGAAGTGCGTTTATACGATGCAATCTTCAAATGGGTGCGCACATCCTCACACAATGCGTTAGCTACCATGAAGTAAGTAAATTTTGTCGAGATGTCCGGTTGCGCCTAACTTGGGATGCTGTTCTAGCCTCTCTTCATGTATAACAAATGGATGGAGGCTCATCCGAAGGACATTGTCTGGAGCAATCTGGATGACAGTGCACTGGAAATGAATGGTCGCTATGTTGCTTCTTGGGCAGCCACTTTCGGTTTGATTATTGCGTGGGCATTCCCAGTTGGTTTCATCGGAACTGTCAGTAATCTCTCCGAGCTGTGTGTTGAAGTCAAGTATGTAGTGTCCATGTATCCCTGAGTCCTGTCTCCTCGTACTAAAAACGATTCCCATAGATGGCTCGCATGGGTTTGCGAACGTAAGTGCTACATCTGGCTCAATGGCTTCAAATCCTGACGTTTACCAAATGTTTATAGTCCCTGAGGTTGCAAGGGGTATCATTGAGGGTGTTCTTCCTCCCGCATTGCTTGCAATTCTGTTCGCTTTACTTCCAATTATCCTGCGAGGTCTGTGCCCATTTTGTTGCCTCGCTAGCAACCCCAATTGATGACTTCTTTAGCGTTTGCATGGTATGAGTGTATACCACGGTACTCACTCATCTCTGTCAGCGTTTATCGTAGATATTTCATCTTCTTATTGATGTGAGTACCGGAGCACTCCCAAGATAAATTGCACATTCTCAAAATAACTAGTCATGGTTTCCTAATCGTTACACTGAGTTCTGGTATCACAAACGGTGCGTTTCATTGAGCTTGTCAATGTTATCGTACTGATTCTTGACCGTAACATAGCAATCAACGATGTACGTCAATGCAAGATCTATAAATCAAACCCCCGCTTACTTCTGGCACCCCACTCAGCTCGTCAGAAACCCGACACAGACCGTGCAGCAGCTTGCTACGCAGCTGCCTGGCGCTTCCGTGTTCTTCCTCACATATATGATCACCCAGGGTTTGGCTGGTGCTGGTGGTGCTCTTGCACAGTTGGTGCCTCTCGGTATTCACTACATGCGGAAGTGGCTTCTTGGACGTACACCCCGGCAAGCCTATGAAGTCACATTCAAGATGCCTACGGTACGTTTCCACCAATTATACCACTACTGCTCGTTAATAATATCACAACCCAGGCCGATTTGGGGGTCACTCTGCCTCGACTGTCGCTATTGGCGACCATAACGTTCGCCTACAGCGTCCTGTCGCCCTTGATCAACTTATTGGCCCTCTGTAGTTTTGGAATGTTCTACATTGCGTGGAAATTCCGTGAGGTTTCCGAAGTCATTTCACTTGTTTCATGCTCACGATGCTCCTAGTTTTGATCCAAGTCTTCGACCAGCCTGATGAGGCTGAGACTGGGGGCATGTACTTCCCAATGGCAATCAATAACCTTTGTAAGAGACATATACGGTTCGCTTAGAACAAGAACTCACACCAATTGACTAGTCGCCGGTCTTTACATCGAACACATCTGTCTTGCTTGCTTATTCTTCTTGCGAGCTGCGGATGAGGGGGCTCACGCTGTTGTCAAAGCAGTATTTATGCTCATCCTCCTTGCTCTAACGGTCGGCGCCCACCTCTTTATGTCTCACTCTTTCAATCGTGAATATTCTCATTGAATCACATTCGGTCACTTACTCATTGGCTCTATATAGACTTGATTCACTTTCTGCCCATGTCACTGGCAACAAAGAAGATGGCAAAGAAGTTCGAGAGACAGAAGAAGGAAAAGTCTTCGAAGGGCAGCGACGATGACGAGCTTGATTTGTTCAGTCGTCATAGTGAGTTCAGTTTGAACCTCGTGCGATATAGCTTCACATTCTCGCATAATAGGAATTCGGAGTGTCCGCAGGCGCATCAAGCAGAAGGTCAACGTAATCAAGGGCAAAGGTCGGGACTCTGAGGAGAAGGAACGACGATCGTCCGAGACGGCAGTGATTTACGGCGTTGATGCACTTCACAAGCAACTTGAGCTTTCACGACAGCCGTCGGGTAGTTCCCAGAAGTCAGAGAAATCACGAAAGTCAACAGAAAGCAGAAAGAAGCCCAAGGTTACTGTCGATGCCCCCGCGCCTGCTCTGACCAGTCCATCTAGTCCCGATGACACTGATAATGATTCGGACGAGGACGCACAGGATGATCATGCATTCGACCACCCTTCCACTTATCAAGAACAGGCCTGGATTTGGATTCCCAAGGATGTTTTAGGTTTGAGCGAGGTGATAGCGGAGGATCTAAGGGTTTCAGGAGTGGATGCCAGTGATCTTGGAGCATACATGGATGAACACGGCGTTGTCGAGGTTCGCCGCAATCCACCCGACGAGGAATGGACCGGTGGCCACGACGATTGATTTGCCTCAGTGAACGCTGCTTTATCTGCAGGTAGTAATATATACATATATACCAGGAATCTTGGTTTAGCTTTTTGTTTTTAATACAATATCCGATTTTTATTCGTGGTCATGTCCTTTCGGTTGCTTTCTGAAGGTCTTCGATGGGTACTCGCACCAAGCGCTGCCCGACAGAGTCCACATCCGTTTCAGCGCCATCGTCTTGGAGCTGTTGCGCTGACGATACTGGAAACCTTGTCAGAATGGTTCAAACCGCAGGATGGATACATACGGAACTGCCCCAGTATTTCGAACATAATTGGCCACTGTGCTAGTACTTCACCGTGTACTGAAAGGTTAATAGTTAGGAGAAGGATATAGATTCAGAATCTCCATTCATTCACGAACTTTGTCCAGCATCGGCCATTACTTCGCAATCGTCTGCTACTTGCTGGATGCGTTCCAGATATGAGGAACTGGCGCGTTCCAAAGCTGAAACTGCGTCAAATTCCTTCTTCTTCTCTGCAAGCTTCGCAAGAGCGGCGGCAGTAGATGCAGAAGAGGGCAAGTGGGATGCGCGACCTGCAGCGCTGAATGCGGTTGACTGCCTGTGCATGGTGGAACGGAGACAACCTCCGAGCCAAGCGCGTTACATTTATGATTGACGCGTACAAGGTCACCGGGATAGCCGGGCCACACCGGACCAGAGCGACCCGTACAGGTCAACTCTCATGCTAGGCTGCTGAACTTGTGTACCAACCGACATCGAATGAGTGTGCTCGCTGCACCTCGAAATGGGCGACAAGAAAGATGACACGCCAGCAACTTCGGAACTCCAACTCTACGAGTCACAGCCTCCAAAATGGCTTCCAACCACCCATGGTGGCGCAGATCTAGGTTTGTCGGCTTTCATGACTGACCCTTGCACCGGTCTAATTGCTGTCTAAAGGATATCCTGGCTTCTACCCCCCGCGGCCAGGACAGGATGAGGATGTTCTCTCAGCTTCAAGCGTGAAGAATGGCTTCGTATTGCCTCAACCAGTCTCAGTAAGCTTGCCCAGCATCTGCCGAGCGACCCCCGTGCTCACAACTACTCATAATCCGACCTGCTCTAGGTAGAGACGTTTAGTGCTCAGTCTATGATAAACGAGAAGCTACGGGGTGGGGATACGCTGTTTAAGCTAGAGGATTTGATGAATGAGGTCTTCATTCGACGAGCAGACCACACCCCTCACATACCGTGCGTACCCTGGCTCTTTTGACAAGGAGTTGGCTAAATTGTGGCACAAGACCTTCCTCATTTCGAATGCCAACGAGGGTAACCCTCAATGAACCTAAGCGTCAGGCTTGGTTCGCAGATTTGGCCAATCCTGAAGTTCCTCTTTACAAACTCGGGAAAAGTGTCCCCCATGGCGCAAAGGGCCATGATCTGTTGGATTTGTTGCAGAGTCATGACGTTGCTATACCGAGAGCAGTCTGGGTCCTTCGGGTATTTGGTGCCAATGAGACGGTGAGCCCCCTTCTTCTCGCAGGCTGTTCAAGGGGCTGAGAGTATGGCTCTAGGCAGGTCTTCGGAATCGACCCTCCTACAACCCGACTCAATACAGCGTGGAATGGGCGAATGTTGTCACCGGGTACCTAAAGAAGCAATTATATGAGATTGCATTGCCTAGTGCCCCTAGACCAGGGTTGAACATCAAGCAGACCTTCAAGGGTGTATTGTCAGAGCACGAATCAAGAGAACGATGGATTTCTCGCTTCGCGTATTCGTAAGTGACATGGTCCCAATACCGTTCTCCGCTCACATCGTCTCAGTCTGAAGCTACTGCGTACATTCTATCACGAGGGCCTAGTCGACGGCAAAACCTTCCTTGCCTGGCTTGTCCAGCAGATGGCAGTTTGCAACCTAGCCCAAGCTGGATTTATCACTAGATTGGTGGATGAGTACCTGGACGATATTCTTGAAATACGACCCCTTGCCCGACCGTTAGCGGAAGCTTGTCTGAGCAAAGTGGCAGAGGTGAGCAAAACAAATCTCATTGTTCGCAGTTCCCTTCAGCTCACGACGTCTTCAGATCAAAAACACATCAGCGCAAGATATCCTCGTTCATACCGAACTACTGTTGAAGACCCTGTTACAAGTAGGTGTGCTCTTTTGTAATTTGGTCATCATTAATTGTATCGTTATAGCGATTATGCCTGGGAATACCGGATGTGTTTATTGGACCCCGCATTTGGGTAAATTACTCCGCTCTGGTGGAGAAAACAATGTCGGAAAACCTGTTGGACTTGCCAGTACACTCGAACGACCAGCAACTTCGACAGAACGCAGAACAAATTCAAGGTGCACTGATAAACAATATGGTTGACATTCGGAAGCGCAACGAAGCTCTTTCGTTCAGAAATTGTCCTCCGAAAGTATCGGCGAAATTGAGCATTGCCGTTTCTGGCGTCAAGGTAATCGTACCTCAGTCAGTCTTTGATGTCTTGTACTGACAAAGCTACTGGCTCACAGCTGTTGAACTCTCTTTCTAGTGACACCCCGCTATCAAATGTTGTGTATTTCGACACGGATGCGCCGAGTGATTCGTTCGGAGAAAAGCTCGACATGCTTCTCACCTGGAGCGTAACACCATTACAATATGGCAACCACAGACCACTTGCAACAGTTACTCTCATCCAACAGTGGTGCACCAGGGCTTGCGAACGTGCTACCCGACGTGGACACCAACATCCGTACGAATTCTTACAAGACCACTTATTTGAGTGGCTTGATACCTCTGATGTCGCAAATGAGCCTGGAAACATTCAAACGGTAGCCTTATTATATGGGAAACTGGTCAAGCTCGAGTTATTTTCGTATCCCAATTATATACAACGCCTAATCGCCAGAGGTGAAACGGGGTTGGCATCTACAGACGTAGGTTTTATTTCGGGTTTGACCGGGAATACCCCATTACTGATGTACCTCACAGGCGACACCATCGCGACACAGGAAGTTCCTCAGTTGGATACCCTTATTGAATTCAACGCCGTCTTTGATATACCAACGAAAAGTAACCCTTTACGGCGCGAGGGTTAGAGAATCACCTGAGGAGCGAACAGAGAAGGAGATTCGTCGAGAGATTCGAGCAATACTTCCAGAGCTGTTTGGAGGTGCGCTTCACGTTTCTTTTCCTCTTCCAACGATCTGATTTTTCAAGCAGGATCGGCCGCCAAGGGCTGGCCTTCTACAACGGCTCTGCTGGACGACTGCAAATCTCTTGTAGCCGCCTCTCGATACGAACAAGTTCGGACCTTTCGTCAATGGCTACTCCCTGCATTCCAAAAGGCCGTAGCTGCGTATGAAGTATCCTTCAGATGTTTGTATTTCTATTGACTCAGCTTGCTTTAGTTCCAACGATCACGCCGTTCTATTGAGAGCGTATAACACTTGTATAGAGTTGATGGATTATGCCAAATGCTTCAACTCTATATTGGAGGTGTGTTTGAAGAATTTGGAAGGAGAATAAAAATTTAACGATTCTAGATGGCTTTGTGCATGTCGAGGCACTCACTCGACGTCGAATCGCTTACCGGTGTTATAGACACATTTCAACGCTTTGCGACGATTTGGACCTGCATGGATGCAACGTCCAAAATCATGCAAGCGCTGGACATCACATACCAGCGTTGGAAGGGCAAGGGGTTGCAATCCCGGGGCTTGCTATCCCTACTCCTGGAATTTGACAACGGCCAGTATCTACCTCAATCATCCCGTGATCAAATCATAGCAGATATGTCTGCATTCATCAACGCAAGTAAATCCGCGCTCTGAAACCGACAAAGATCCCTTACCAGTTTCATTTCAGGCCTTGCATCCCGTTTCAGAAAACCCAGGCCAAGTTCCTTCCACCTTGCCGGAGGTTCACAGCCTCGCTTTCGATTCGACTCCAGATGCACCTTCAACCCTGGCGAATAGCTTGTGGATAAAATACCGTACATCTCAAGATTGGGCGGCTAAAGCATGGGAGAACACAATAGCCTCCTTGCAAACACTTGGTCCGACTATACAGGACAAACAAGAGGGGAGAGTCGTCGGACTTCGTTACGCCAACTTCTTATGGAAAGTGGATCAACACCTTCCAACTGGGCTGGACGAATATGTTCTGCGATGGCTTGCCACAGTCGGCACCAGGGATATGCCGCTTTTGCAGCCGGCGACGTGGAGTTTACTCGAATCAATTCTCATTTTCCTCGTCATACAAGGTTCGTTGAAGACGACGACAATCCTTAGCGGGCTGGTGTATCCGGCGTGGCAACTGGCGGCCTCCACGACTGTAACTGCCGACTCACCGCTGTTTGCATACCTGCGATCGGCGCATGCACTCTTCCAGCAACTATTGCTCCAGTACTCTGCGAACGATGACGGAGCCTATCCTCGAGACATCTTTGACATCCAGCGACTACGAACCAGGCGACGTACAGTGTACTACGAGCCACATTTCTCAAAGCTTGTTGATATGATTCCTCTGTTGATATATCTGGATGCCATTGAAACGCTTCCTCAGGAGCTGAGAGAGGAAATGTCGTCACTTCGCTGGAAACTCTGTCAGGATCGCAGGTTTCGACAAGGCGCATACAGGAATCTAGATGTCATCAGGGCAGCGTTCGAAACATCGCCATACCTCATGAACGCAGACTTCGAGAACCTTCGCAAAGACGCAGTGGCTGGGCTGAGGATGATCCTTTGGGATTCGGTCGACGGTATGTCCTTGCCGCATCTTCGCTTTTGTCAGGCTAGTCTCATTGTCCACGTAGATGGTGACTTCGACGAGTGGCCCGAAGTTTCCTCAGATTCTTTGCTGAGTCCCTGGAAACTTGCTGCTACAACCATACAGATGCAGTTCCAAGTTAAGCAATTGGGGCGAGCGCTTGGACAGGAGAATACACATGAGCTGGCCAACTATAATCTCGACAAACTTATACTGAAGTTGTTTCAGCATACAAAGACGGCGGAGGAGGCCTACTATGTTGGGGAGATGACTAGAGGTGCAGATCTAACCGTGGCCATGAAGGTAAGCTCAACAAACGTTGGATATGTTTCAAGGCGTATGCTTATGGAATATCAGTTTATCAAGGCCGGCCTCAACTTCATGAAGGACATCATATGGGAAGCGCAGACTGAGGAGGAATCATTCACTGGATCACTTAAACGGTTAGGTGAACTCTTGCGAATCTTGATTCATGTCACTGCTCCATTCAGAGACCAGCCTACCACCGCGTTTGCTTTGGACTCTTCCCTACAGGAGCAATTTCTTCAGGTACTGCGCTCGCGAATCTCTTTTTTGGAAGGCTCTATACTCTCAGTGGCTCAGCAAACTCACACTCAAATCGACAATCTGATGTTACTCGTTCGGCTGCTTCAGTTCATCTTGAACTTCCGGGAACCCAGTTGGTCTCCGGCAATGAAGGAAACAGGCCGGGAACTCGCTGCTATCTTATATCGCTTAGTAATAGTAGGGCACGTTACTCCTCTTGAGATGGACAGTCGTTAACCCTCGCCTTTTGCAGCACTTCGGAAGCGGATCACATATCAATGATTGCGTTGTCCCAATACTCATGGATACCCTGTTCTTTATTTACGATGGTGAGCCTTGTTAATGGCTGTGATTCGCGATCAATGGCCTAACTGTAGGTGCAGAAATGGCCCCAGACCCTAGAGCCCCGTCATACGACCCATTCAAACACTATCCAGATGCCACAGCGTCATCTCTATCGCCAGATCTCCCAGCTGAATACAGGCGGCAAATCCTCACTCTCATTACACGTCACCCGACGATATCAACCGTATCTAACCTCGCAACGGCCTATCGGGATTCACAAGGCGCACTTATACACACCGGACCAGTTGCCAATCGTCCCTGGGAATGGGTGGAGAACCTCGGAGAGCCGACACTCGACTTCAAAGAGGAGGACGAAGGAAGGACCAGATTCAGGAACAAGGACTCAGTCAAAAACTCTGGCTCCCTTCCACTCGAGCTGTTCGGGGCACGCTTGACCAGTGATAGCATCGTCAATAACCTGTCCGAATCGCACGCGATGGACAACAATCTGCGTATCTTTGAGGATGGGCTATCCTCGGAGAGCATGTTTGCCCGGGATTGGAGAGAGTCGCGTTGCTCGGTCAACCGCGATGACATTGGCGACCTGCTCCGCGCAAAGTTCGAAGGTAGCCAAGGCGTGCATTCCATGAATACTGATATCATGAAGCTGGAATATACGTCAAGGGGATCTCCGGCGTCGTCTGGGTCTGTTTCGCGGTCCTCTGCCCGCCTGTCGGGCTCATCCAGGAGACAAAGTCCTAGCCAGGCTTCGCGGATGTCCACTTCAACCATGAGCGATAGTATGGATGTCGATGCAATCGCCTCTGCCATGAATAAAGGAGGCATATCGAAGCGGAAAGTCGACGAAGAGGACGAGTTTGAAATGGACAGTGGGTCGATGGGGGTGTCTCCGACAACCAACAAGCGAACCAGGGCGGGAAAAGCCCCTGCAGGCAAATCTATGAAGCCACCAGCAGCGAAAACAAGGGCAAGTGCCAGAAAGCGCTGATCCTTCTCACCCTTGGACCAATAGATTTATGAGTTGTTTGCCTAATTAGGGTGCAATCAATGTATGTACAATAGTCGATAAATAAAATGTAATTATTTGGGACATTGCGATTATTCAAGCTTGCTTCAAGCTTCAAGTAGTATGTATCCGTAGGGTGCAAACTACAATACAAAAAGCAGACAATCCGTCTGCTGAAAAGACATTCAAAGAGAAAGAAGTGAAGGTGATATTAATATCCTCATGGAATAGCCAAGTATAGAAAACGAAACTCGGAAGGCGTCTAGTGCTTTGATGGAAAATATCCATCCCACGGTCCCCCCGCTCTGGGGCGTTGTGGAGTTGAAGGAATGGTTTCCTTCTTGACTGAGGCAACCATCCGCGAGAGCGACTTCATCGCAAAGTTCTCGATAGGCTTCGAAGTGACTGGTGCCCGGCACTCTGGACACTCATATTTCGGCGTGGGCTGAGCAGGTATGAATTGACGGATCCCTTCAAGCATACGGGGATTCTGAAGCACTCGTGGGTCTTGTAGGTATGCCAAAAGTTGATCCACGACTGGGTTATTGGCATCATAACGCGGATGTGCGTTGATGAAGTTCCTGAACGTCGTATCGAACCAGTCTGTCAGGCATTTCTGACAGAACGTATGTCCACAGCCAGGCAATCTAAGCAGAAATCGAGTGATAAGTCAGAAATAAATACACCTTGATAGTTTTGAGCCACTCACATATAGGGGACAAACATGGTGTTTGAACAGACATTGCAAGAAATGATATCGTCCAGATCAGAATCGCTCTGTATGTATGCGGTTAGGAATGCAAACATATTAGATGGCAAGGCATATACCAAGGCAATTTTGTCTGTATCGAGTCCACTCTGTATTTCCAGTGACCGAATTTTTTGCTTGTTGAGCTCAAGTTGATATTGTAAAGTCTCAGCCTCCTGCAGATACTGGTCCCTGTCCTGTTAGATGACGTTAAGGTTACATAACAATTGAGAAGGTGCAGAGTGCTTACGGTTTTCAGTCTTTGAACTTCTTTTCTGAGGGACGCGATGTTTGAGGCGTTCTGTTGTGGCACCAGTGGGGGTCGGACAGATGGTTGGCCTTCATCGTCCGACGATATCTCGATGACCTCTCTGCCAGCTGGTGCAGGGGTCGGTTTCGATTTTCCTTTCGCCATCCTTGTCTTTGAAGCTCGGTTCAAAGCCACGTCGTTCAAAGGACTCGGAGAAGGCCTGCTGGATTCAGCAAGGTTGGCATACTCGGGCATACTGCGAGTCTTGATTTTGCTCAAACTGGTTCCGGACGATGCAGAGTGCTGGGGCTTTAAGGAGCCCGCTGAGCGACGAGTAGCGGGCATTACAGAGAGCAGTGGATGCGAGTGTTGTCAGCGCGCGACAGGACGGTGGAAGTAAGAGGTTGGTTCAATATTAGTGGAATCCTCCTTTGGGAAACCGGCGCGTCAAAAGCGAAACGGTCACATGTTGCACCCAGTCCTTGATCAAAGCAACCGCAATGCGCAGGACGACGTCCTCCCATTCATTTATTTTATTACGACTAGTGCTACTGCTACAACGCAATGCTAAAAGGTTTCTCTCGCCGTGTCCCTTTTTTTGTCTCTCAGACCGTTTCCGGAAGCTGCTCGATTGATTCCCGAATAACTCGGAATGTCTCTGCCTTGTCGTAGAGACGACGGTGGCAGGTAATGTTTGGGCATACTGCTTGCCAGCATGCTGCTGCCTCTGGCCATTCGGACAGGCCGGGGAGGATAGTATCACCTAGAGGCCGTTCCTCCATCTCAAAAATGATCCTGTACTTGAGTTCCCGCCATGTCTGATACTCTATCCTCCCTTGGCATTGGATGCAGATAGCTGGCCCTCCAGAGACGAAAGGAGAGTCGTTAAGACGCTTCTTTAGACTAAAGAAAGGCGTAAGCAGTGTACTTGTGGGTTTAAATGGGCTAAGAACCATACCATTCTCTTCGCGTGTGATGGAGGGCAAATATGTCCAAGAGCGCAGATGCTGACAGCCGCTCCAAGGTTGCGCGGTGACCGGGATCATGCAGGTTGCACGATAATGACCGCGCTGAGAACAGTTTTGCTTCCTTCTCCCAGTCGTAGCGCGTGCATATCGCGTACATTTGGAGAGGATTGTCTGCGAGTGGAGCGGTGGTTACTGCCAAGCGTATAATCGACATTGGACCTGGCATCTCGTACGTCTCTGCGGCGTGGAGAACTGCTTCCACTGAAGAGCTCTCCAACGGTAACAGTGGCTTTCCGGAGACCATGCGCAGGAGATGCTCCAGCACATCAGCACGGTCGTTGAGATATACAACTTCAGAAGGTTTGGGCACATCGCTGAAAGAGAGTAAGAGTATCAGCAAATCGCCCCTATCTGTCGTTTATTAGCTCCACTACTCGCCTTGAAAGCCTGAACATGCTCCGAAAGAATCCAGAGGTGGTTTTCAATGTGTACGAGTGAGTTCGAAACATCATTGTACAGTCTTTGGATGCAAGAACCACGTCGCCATCTTGGTCTGAAAAATCTGGATGAAAGTTGAACTTTTGGCTGGGTGTCGAGGGCCCTGCGGAACTGGGACCACCTCGAGAGGTCGCGTCGCTGGTCGAAGAGATTGAATATTGTGTAGACTGCATAGCTTAGGACGCGTTAACGTTTTGTTCGTCGAAATAAATAAAATGAGTGGGAGGTGTAAACCACGATTGTCTCGATCGGTCTGAGAGCAATTTGGCGTGGACGAGTGGAGAGAGGCAGTTCCACTCCGTCCAATTCGAACGTCCACAACATCGTGCCATTTGATCTAAACCTGTCTGTATAATTCCTGAAAGTTACCTACAATGTCGGGGGTATATGACGTTGGATGAGTAACCTCGACGCTGTAAACGGTGGTCAACGTCAGGATGATGGGGCGTCGGACGGGACTTCTTGCAACTGTCAGCCTCTTCTAGGCTCCCGCCTTACAAAAAGCTTCGGACAAATGTTCCGTGCTCTTGCTTCCTCACTTCGAGTCAGGCCACACACCCAGCTCAGGCAAATACGAAAAATGTCGGCTGCAACTCCAGTTCTCCACAAGTTCTTCGTGTACACTCCTGATAAATCCGAAGATGGAACATTCGAGAGGCGTCTTGGGGTCCGACCGCAACATCTTGAAGTGGCCCATGAAAGGAATCTAGCTGGCATAGTCAGTAAGTGCCACCTCATGTATGCCTCATGCCTGTGACATGGTATGCTCATGCTCTGTTTTCAGAGCTAGGGGGTGCTGTTCTTACCCCAGAGTCGATCGCATCTCCATCGGCCCAGAGAAAGATGATTGGTTCGGTTTTCATCTTCGAGGCGGAATCATTGGAGGAGTGAGTTATAACAAAGTCTCTGTGGACCTTTTCAATTCCCAATTGACATTGTTAATCACAGTGTGAAGAAGATGATTGAAGGGGATGTATATTACACCTCTGGGGTTGTAAGCATACTCCGTCCTTATTCTCTCTGGGACAACCAGTCTAATTCTTTTTACCGTGCAGTGGGACCCCGAGAAGATTGTTATCCTACCCTTCGTTAACGCGACACCCTTGCCTTAGAGTGGATAGGTTGAAATGCTTATGCTTGACATGTCCGCAATTCGCAATCTCGATTCGCTTTCTTCGAAGCATTGAGGTCCACAGTTGGTCTGTACCTCACGGTCCGGTCCTGTTAGTTGACGGGGGTTCTTCTGACTCCCAAGGCCCGCACTCATCCGTCGGAAGAAGGATTGAGGACATTCAATTCACTCGAAGAAGGCACCCTCTTGCACTCTCTTGCAACTGCACACATCATGACAGACACCCCAGTTTCACAGCCTACCACCCTGCGATCCTTTTTCGTTTACGCCCCAGACGGGAAGGAGGAAGGAGCGTTGGAACTCAGGTACTCGGTTCGGCCGCAACACCTTGCTGGGATCCAGCCCCTGATAGATTCCAAAACCATACGTGAGCAACAAATCGAGATGTCTTCTATGTGTACCCAACCAACGACACACCCTTTGTCCTCGGTGTCCAGGGTTTGGCGGCATTCTACTGGACGACAAGAACCAGCCAACGGAAGCAGACCCGCGTCTGAGAATAATTGGATCTACGATGGTCATTCAAGCGGAATCTATCGAGAAAGCTAAGGAGTTGATTGAATCGGATATCTATTACAAGACCGGCGTTGTGAGTTTTACGTCTATTCACCCTTCCGAGTAACCCTTGAAACACTGGCGCTGACTCACTCCTCTTGAATTGAATGCCAGTGGGATCGGGAGCGTGTTGTCATAGTTCCTTTCATTCCAGCAACCCCTTTTCCCAATTAAACAATATATAAATCCAGAGGCTTGTTGATCACGGCAAATTCCCAACGCACAACTCAGATTCGACCGGCTTGTAAGGAATGGCATTGTCTCATTGAGAGCCGGCAAACCTGCAGCGCGTAAGCAAATGCTAGCTTCTTCCCAGCCCTTCGACACATCAACGATGTCCATTCCTTGACAATCTTCACATGCTCGTTCTCCTGAACACCACCGCAGTGCTCATGCTTCATCGCTCACCCGCCTCTCTCAACTGTCGTTGGCTCGTTATCACCGCATAGGACCTCCTTCCGAATAACCCGAGCACCTTTTCAATTGATCAGTAACTCGAGGTCAAGACCTCAAGTCTCACCGTTACTTTGTCTCTGCCCTGATAGTTGACATAATAGATACAATGAATCCACTACTCTACCAAATTTGGGACGAATGAAGACCTTGCTACCCTCCTAGTCAGTGAGTCCAGGGCAGATGGCTACCTCAATTCATTGAACGGAGTCCAGGGCAGATTGCTACCTCAATTCATTGAACGGAGCACAGAGGTGGCTGGTTGCCCCACAGAAATGAGGATGAGGAAGGCCCGCGTAAGGAAGCAGTGTTGACTCGGAGTGGAGGAAGGAGAGGCTCTGACGAAGTGAAATGCGTACCTTGTGTGTACTCTAGTAGAGTGTGAGTTTTTCTAGACGCGCACAACAGCCGTTGTTGAAGACGACTCATGCACCCATCTGAATCTCCTGTTCATTGGCACCCGTTACCGCAACATCAGTGAAAGACCCGAGCAAGAACTAATAGGGGCTAGGAAACCCCGGGCCGTCGGTGATCCCTGAATATCCCATGCAAACTAAGCTCCGAGTCCGTTCGTCGCTTCGACTCGTGTATTCTTGTTTGTAGAAACAACCGCTTCAACTCCACAAAACAGAGCAATATCTATGGCCTCAAACTTGACTCGGTTCTCAGTAAATCTATCCCTCAGGGCAAAGTTCTCTACTTGTCATTCCAGTGCCGCCTTGAAACCTCGATTTCGCACCCGCTTCATGTCGACAGAATCCGGAACTCAATACGAGAACATCCTCGTTTCTCGCCCAGAACCTAATGTCGTGCTTGTAACCCTTAACAGGCCCAAGGCTCTCAACGCCCTCAACAGTGCCCTTTTCAAAGAACTCAACAAGGCATTGGCGGAGGCAGACCAGGATGATTCCGTTGGTGCAATGGTATTGACCGGATCCGAGAAGGCTTTTGCTGGTTCGTACATCGCGCTTCTACAACGGACCTACGGTACTCATAAACTATCCAGCCGGCGCTGACATTAAGGAAATGAAAGACAAGACATGTGTGTATCGCTCTTGGAAAATATCTATTCGCCATCGTTTAACGCGTCACAATAGATTCTGATGTCTACAAGAACAAGTTCTTGGAAAACTGGTCCGAAATCGCCAACTTGAGAAAGCCGGTCATTGCTGCTGTTAGCGGGTTCGCTGTACGTGTATCTTCTCTGACGTGAATTACCTAGGCTAAATTCGCGTCACCAGCTCGGTGGAGGATGTGAGTTGGCGTTAATGTGTGACATCATCCTCGCGTCCCCAACAGCGAAGTTCGGTCAACCAGAAATCAACCTGGGAGTGATTCCAGGAGGAGGAGGATCTCAGCGGCTTGCACATACTATCGGAAAGTCCAAAACAATGGAGCTGGTCCTGACGGGCCGAAATATCAATGCAGAAGAAGCTGAAAGATGGGGTATCGTCAGCCGGGTGGTCGGCGAAGGAGAAGGCCAGGTGGTGAAAGAAGCGCTCTCCGTGGCAAAGTTAATAGCCAGTAAGAGCCAGATAGCAGTCCAAGCAGGAAAGGAAGTCGTGAATGCCGGTGCGTAACTTCGCCGATGAGAACTCTTGCATCGCTTAACTGACGAGAGTAGCATACGAACTGAGCCTTGAAGAAGGTTTGCGGTTCGAGAGAAGAATATTCCATGGCCTGTTCGCCACGAATGATCAGAAAGAAGGTGCGTAAAGACATCCGTTTGCAGACAGTCGGATTTACCGTGTGCATTGCGTCGTATAGGAATGGCCGCGTTTGCGGAAAAGAGGAAGCCCAACTTCACGCACTCATGAAGATGTAGAATCCAAATCTGGGAATATAATCCACTCTACTTCTAAGCTATGGGCCGATGAGCGGGTTGTCAGCGAAGAAAATTTACTGTACACGTTGTTCAAGGAACGCACTTTTAGTCCACCGCATGATACCTCCAGCCAAGAAACCTATGAGAAGATGAATAAATGACCCTTTAACTGTCGTAGAAAGTCCTCACCTACACCCAGGGCTGACAAAAAGATTTTCTGGCCACGGTTTCCGGGGCCCAGATTTCTCGACTGCCAAAGTGCATAGCCGCCAACGCCAATAAAGGTGCCCGTTCCGACGATGCGGCAGGCCAGACAGTCTTTCTGATTTACTTGGCTCGTAGAAGCTTGATGATTGGAGTCCTGCATAGAGACCTTGTTCTGTATACGTCTGTATACGACAGTCGGCGTAAGAATCGAGACAAGTTACCACAAGTATACATTCCGGCTTACTGACGGCCACGCGGCTGTGGTCACATGATCATATTGCAACGCGTCCTCGGAGTCTTTATACTTTCACTTTTCAGGCCAATCCCTTTTGCTCTGACCACATCGCAGGACCTGAACCTGGAAACTGACAGCTGCAACCCTTTTGATCTTTGGGGATACTCGTTCTGCTGCCGGTGCTCTGGGGTCTGACAATCTCATACACAATCTGGGGACATCTAGACAATTCGACTTTTTTTCGTGACGTCGTCGCTCAGTCTCCTCAATGACACCAATCTCTTCCTTGTTATGGTGATGCATCCTCCACGACCTTTGGCTGGATAATATTTCACCCGCCACATCAAGGGTGGACACACCTTCCGTCTAACGCCTTCCACTGCCGGTGCATCTGACTCTCAGAAACGAGGACTCTGCACTCCTAGGATAAACTTTTGAGACGGTGCCCCCAAATTCTAATCGGCATTCTGCCAAATAAGTCCTGTTCTCTGGACTCCGTCGTTGATCGCCAACACGACCGCTCATTGTCCTTGGAACTTCGATCTGTCGTGGAGGTATGGGGACTTGCCACCCCCAAGTCACATGAAACGCTTGATGTATTTAAACGGGAGTACATGCACCGTTGCTCACGGTGAAATGCTTACCACGAGAACGAGGCTCTCTCTTCTGAACCTTCTCTACCTATATAGAGCCTCGGTTCATTGGCGCTTCCTAGATAACGACCTTTTACGACCTCCTCTTCATGTCCGTTCAAGATGACTAGTGCGACGACCATCCTTTCTCCGAGTTGGCTCTTTTTAAACCTGGGCAAGCTGAGTGTGTGGAACGCAAGTTATTCTATTAAACTACTCCATCGCTCCTTCTTACTTTGCCCCAGTCCCTCGTTGCCGCCCTCGGTTCTAGCGTTGCCCTTGTTATTTACAAGGTGTATCGTCGTAGCACGCGCATCTCAATTGCACATGTTCCAGGACCACAGCCCGAATCTTTCTTCCTTGGTCAGTCAATCCGCAGTCACCGGCGTCAATTCTGTACTGACGTTCGCATCAGGCAACCTGCGCGAGATATTCCAAAGCCAAGCTGGAGTACCAGACTTCAAATATCAACGTGAATATGGAGACATCGTCCGTGTGAAGGGCGCATTCGGGGTACGGGCCCACCTTCCACACCTGAATGGGATCTTACTGAATTGACACACAATAGGAGGACCGACTCATGATTTCAGACCCCAAGGCTTTGCAATACATTATCCACACGTCAGGTATGGCGATGATATGAAGCAATGACCTTGGTTTAACCACCTTTGATTAGGTTATGCATATCCCAAATGGCCTGAGAGGACTGAAATATCCCGTGTTCTAATGGGCCGAGGGCTACTATGGGCAGACGGTGAGAGGACACTGATTTCACATCCCATCACATCTTAGACTCCTTTAGGCGACATACATAAACGGCAACGCAAAGTAATGCTTCCAGGGTTCGGAGGTAAAGAAAATCAAACATTAAGGAAGGAAGCACTTCAAACTGACATGGACGCTGACAGTACCTGAGTCCAAGTCCTACGTCTCAATTTTCCGAAGGGTAGGAACGGAGGTAACATTCTTTTGTCTCCATCCCCGAGGAATGCGAGGCTAATACCCGATTAAGCTTACGGCGCAATGGACGGACATACTTGCAAGCTCCAAAGACCAATCGGCTGTTATGAATGTTGCTAATTGGCTCTCGCGTACAACTATGGACTCTATCGGGGAAGGTTGGTGCTTCTAAGCGCCCGCTCGGATAATCACAATACTGAACCTCTCACCTCGCTTCAGCTGCCTTTGATTATCACTTTGGTGCCCTTACCAACGACGACAATGAATTTATGGAGGCTTATCTCGGCCTCATGTACGTTCATTTCTCTCCCTTGCTCCTTCGATTGCCGAACATGCGCTCGTCTCAGGTCAGACACGCTGGGCTCGCCACCGACTTCGGCCCTCTTTATTCAGACCGTAATGCCGCTGTGGTATCTTCGGTTGATGTCGATGTTTTCCCGGAAACGCAGCCTCGTTCACGCAAGACATACGGCGAAGCTCGCAAATGCCGTTGCGAAGGAACTCGTAAGGTCCAAATCAGAAGCACTGCTTCAAGGAAAGGGGAACAAGGACATTCTATCTCTACTCGGTATGATTTCTTGATCCGCTATCTGCATGCTTGAATTGAAGAAGCTCAATTCTCCTGTAGTCAAGGCGAATGCTTCTGAAAATGCCGAGACCAAGCTGACTGAAGAGGAAATCTACGCCCAAATGAGGTGCGCATTGTTAACTCTTGGCTGTCCATTGGCCGTGCGCTAACGCCGGGTTCAGGACGATTCTTTTGGCCGGTCATGAGACAAGTGCGACTACTCTATGCTGGGTGCTTCTTGAGCTGGCAAGGCACCCTGAAGTTCAAGAGAAACTCCGTCGAGAGATTCGTGAGGTAGAAAGAGCCATCCGTGCCCGAGGAGGTTCAGACTTCACTGCGACTGACCTCGACAACATGACGTATCTCCATGCTGTAATCAAGGTCCGTATTTTATCCGCACGACCTGCCCATTAATCTCCTTCCTCGCAAAAATGTTGTGGCTAATGTGACATGAATATAGGAGTCGATGAGGTATCACCCTGCCCTCTATCAAAATTACCGTCAAGCAGCCCGCGACGACGTTATCCCACTTTCAAAGCCCATCGTTGGCCCAGACGGTCAACTTACCAATTCTTTGCCTATTTCGAAGGGTACGAAGATTATTCTTTCCATCGCTGCATACAACAGGTATGAACAAGCCCGTTTCTCCGAGTTATCGCCTTCTCGGTCTGATGAGGCCTTCTCTAGGAACCAAGAAACATTCGGCGAAGACGCTCATGAATATAATCCTGAACGATGGTTGGACTCTAAAGAGAAGAAGGGTCCAACGCTTGGTGTATACGGAAATTTGTCAGTTCTCGGACTTTTCCTCTTTCATTCTCGCCTTAAACTCGGTCTAGGTTGACGTTTGCCGGTGGAATAAGGACGTGTATTGGATGGCGCTTTGCGCTTTATGAAGTTCTTTCGCTGACGGTGGAGATCATCAATAACTTCGAGTTAGGAGTGACCCCCGATATCGAGCGGCTCAGGAGAGAAGCGTGCTTGGTGATGCTTCCGACATTGGAGGGCGAACAACTCAAAGGAGAGAATCTTCCTTTGAAGATTACGCTAGCCACCAGGGATTAATTTCGTTGTCATCTCACTGTTTTCCGTTGCTACTATTTTGTGCTGTACATACGTGATCATTATACCTGCAGAATTTCGCTACAAATTATCTGAATGGCGGGCGCTAGCCAACTTGATGAAAGTTTTTGAAGCCGCGGTGTTTGTCACGGCTTGCCAGGCGGTTTTGACGTCACCATTTCTTCCCGCTGTACGCCGTGTACGGTCACGTCGCAAAATGCTTAGGGTCGCGCAAGGAAATATTTCGCGCTCGTTATCACTCATTGCAGGTGTTTACTCTGTCGCGCATCGAGAAATCAAATGACTAACGCTGAGGAGGAGGTAGAAGACGTGTTGGCGTGCAATGCCAAGTTTCCGCCAGGGAAATCTTCGAAATGCGAAGATTGAGCATGTTGAATCGGTGTAGAAACATGTCGACCGGTCCAAGGTAGTCTTGCTAGTTACAGCAGTAGCAGAACTCTGACCTTCTCCCTTCAAGTGACTCAAAATCGCGGTCGATATTCTCAAAGGGAGAGTCTTCATGGGACCACCTATTCGATGACATCGACGATAGACCTCCTGCGGCGTCTGCTCCCCAACAGCAAGGCAGCAGAAAGCATTCGATGACGGAGGCTGAAAAGAAGATTCTTCGAGAGCTGTTGGACCAAGTGTTCATCGCGAGGCAAGAACAGAGCCAGGAGAAAGGCCAGCTAGCCAAGGAGCTCTACGAAAAAACGCATGACCCCTCACAACCATACACCCGGCTTAGGGCCTCGAAAGCCCCGGCGGGAGAGAAGTCGCAATCCGACGTTGCAGTAGACGAACTGCAAGAAGACATGGATAAATGCGCCAACAAAGCGGAACTGTTGCAATGGGCCCGTCAGAACGTCTTCAACGAACCTGTGGAACACACCAACACGGTATCCACACTACCGCTTCCCATCTACTCGAGAATGATCCCGAGGCTCATGGCTCAGTTCAGGGAGCGATTCAAGGATCCAGAACTCGCGCTGTTTGTCTACAAGTACACCAGGAACCACTCGATCACGTCGTTCGTTTACGGCTGCATGACAAGCACATATAACGAGCTGCTCCTCATACTTTGGAATCATTATCGAGATTTGCAAGGAATCCAGGATATCTTGGCCGATATGGAGGCCAACAGCGTCGGAGGGGACCGAAGAACGGAAATGATTGTCGAGAGGGCGTGTCGGGAGGCGGCTGAGGGGAAGCTCTGGCTCGACCGAAGTCCAGAAGGCGATCAGCTGGCGTTGGTAGAGATATCCAGAATCTCAGAGTCGTTGCTGAGATTATTGTCCATGTCCGGCCCTGGATACATGGGAGGCAAAAAGGATGATTGGAAGCTCAAAATTGCAAACGAGAGCAAAAGCAAACAAGGCAAATTCGGCAAATGGTAACATTTTGTCGTGCCCGCACTAGAATTGCTGCTATGGTACTCCAGTTGTCGATACATGATAGAGATACAATACGGTACATTTCGTATACTTCACCCCAAAATAATCTAATTTATATGAGTGTATATTAACCAATGGTATAGCTATGGTATTCTGGATAATGCAAGAAACGGATGGTGGTATACTGTCGGGTATTCCAAGAAATAATTGTTGCCCGGAATCCTTAGGGATTGCCTCGGCGGGTATGTGGTTTCGTAGGTTTAGAGTTGGTGTGCTTCCCGGCTCTCAATCCGTGGCTCGGTTTGTAGGCGGGGTCGACTTCATCGCATTTCAGGTGAATTAACAGGTTGTAGACGAAGATCTGTTCGTATCTGTCACAGAAATCAGCAGGGGATCGAGTTGAAACTTGGACAAAGCTTACTGTGCGTTGGTGAACACGATCGACATCAAATCTGAGGTGCACCGGAGAAGGTTGGGCGCCATCACCAAGGCGAGGTTGGCAGGGGTCATCTTCGTTATGCTTTGTGTCTTTTCTTCCAAGAAAAGCTGCATAAAGCTAATAACAAACAGAATTACTCTGCGATTGATTGTTGGTAGGCGATGTATAATCTGGACGCATGCAACAGGGTCTTGGGCGCTCATGATGCATTCGTTGTACATTTCCGAGGGAACCAAGGGGTCGCACAGCTCTCGAAGCCAGAGCTTCATCAGTGATGCAAGGACATGTGGGTCATCGACAGATTCCAAAGTATAGTATCCTCGATCAATGCGAAGCTTGAGTTCAGAAACGGAGTCGTTGTCACCAGGAACGCGGAAGATGCCTTCGGCACGAGGGCCACCCAAAGCGAGGATGCCGTCTGCAAGGAATGGGAGAATGATTGGTACTTTCTGGTGGGGATAATTTCGCTCTTGTAGTCGGATGATCGCGTCAAGGGACTCTCCAAATGTCGACGGGTTGAAGGCTGCATCCTGCAAAGCCAATCAGGGAAAGATACAAACTGAGGTGATCCAATACTCACAGCTGCTGTTTCTATTTCCGCCATCGACGGAGGTTTACCTCTTGGTCCTTTCCTTGAGATAGCGGAGAGACGGCGCAGAGAATATTTGGCAATCACGTCGATTCTACCTTCTTGCAAAGCGGTATGCCTTTGTATGAAAGCCTCGAGATATGTCTCAAAGTTTTTTGACGGTGGGAACGTGAGGAGAAGCACGCATAGAAATTGCCATCCTTTGAAGACGCTCTCCCTAAAAAGCATCAGTAAATCATTAAGCAGGTTTAAAAAGGCAACATACGTGCTTGAATTGGATGTCAGTTGCTTCATAACCTGACAATACACTTCGTCTCGCAGCTCTCCGTGCAGAAGCCCTTCACTGAGGATCCATCTCTGCTGCTCCAAAATCCATGCTTGAGGGTTCACAAGGGATGTGGAAGAAGCATTGAGTCCATTGTTGGGTGGAGCATCCGCTTGAAGACGAATCCCGCCCTTCTCTCGTTCACGGTCTCCCATAATCTGTTGTATCACTTTGAAAATCTTGACAGCGTCCCGATGTAGGCTACGGTTCAAGAGGAGGAGCGGTGAGGTCAAAGGAGTCTGAAATCGTACACGTTATAAACAGAAGATAAAGCCTGAAAGATCCCCCTGACCTTTTGCCATGTCATAAGCTGTTCCACTGGTATCTTCCGTTTGAAAATGAAGCCACTTTTATGGGTTGAAAAGTATTGTCTGGCGTATTCCGACTCTGCAAAGAGCTGTATATCCGAAACGAGGTCGCGGGGAAGAGTATGTTGTCCGCTGGCGGGTTTCAGAAGGAGGCAGGGACATGATGCGCACTAATAACTTACCCAAGGTCAGAGTTTGAGGAGCTCGCGTCTTGGATGTGAATCTTGGGAGCAACAGCAATGGGCCTGCCATATTCTCGATTCTTGACGGGGCTCATCTGCATGGTAGCCGCTATCAATGCGTCAGTTCAACACTATGGGACGAAGAGGGACCTGGTGCTTACCATGATTTAAGACGGGACTGCTGATGTTCTTGCCTCCAACTGTCGGGGCAGATGGAGCAGGTCTGGACGGCGACGGAGGAGCGTCGTTCCTGGTCTTTATTCTGAGAGACTGATGAGGAGAACTTCCTGGTGTGGATAGCGACTCCGAGTTTCGAATGGAGCCATTTGTCCTAGCAGGAGAAGACGGTCCACCCTCCGACTGCGAGAAAGTCAATTTTTCGAGGGCTGCATCCAAGCTTTGAGGTTGTTGTGGGCGATGAGACGCATATGCGGAAGTCGGGGTCTTTGGCCTCCCGCTTCTAGTGCTACCGTCGGAAGGATTTGTGCTATCCCCTTGATTCTTGGGTTTGCTGGGGCTATCTTTGCCCGCCCTGGTGGAAGACCCAGAATTCCCCTTGAGATCAGTTCCGAACTTGGTGGACGACGGAGATGGAGGCGCCGAATGTTCTGTTGCATACGGTGATCCAGGAATTGGCGTTAATTGCGAACCACCATGAAGTCGGCTGCTGTGATGCTGTTCGGATGTGCTTCTTCGCACGGACTGTCGCTGGCCGGGGTGACGATTGGACTGCTGGACGGCAAGTTTGTCCGTGGGTTGATTCTGTCAGAGAGTGGGCGCTCTCAGAAGCCGGTTCATGAGTTGAGGCGAGAAATGTGTACCTGAGGCCCACCGGCTTGCTTTTTGTACGAACTGCGATCAATCTGCGAGAGGCGACGTGCGAGAGCTGTGTTCTGTATGTGTATGATTAGAGCCTAACCAAGGTATGATTAATGTAGGGGAGAGCTCACCTGTAAGATGCCAAGTGGGATCACAAACCCTGAAGGACGCTCCCAAACTGTTTCGCCGGTCTTCGTTTGATAATAGTAGGGCATTCCACCACGGGAATCGTCAGCCAGCTCCCACCATTCTCCCTCTTCGCTTGGGGGTAATCTGTCGATCACAGAGTGATATTGAATTCACGCGGTCCGCACGATGGCATGCCCGACTCACACGAAGTGTCCAACAGGAGGATCCCAGCTGACCTGACCTGTAGCTGGACATGCAAAAAAGGACGTTTGCGTCTGTGAGTGGGTTAGGGAGTCATGAATTGAAGTTTTGGAAGTGAGGGGTGTACCTGAGGATCAACCAATGTCACCCAGAAATTGGACCCCCACTTTGATTCATCCGCTTCTGCTGGCTCCTGCGCTGGTGTTCTGGCTCTTTTCTGAGGGGTGGTAGACGGTGAGGCTTGAGACCATGCGTTCTGAGAGGCGCTGGAAGGACGGCCTGCCACAGTTCGCGAGGTTACAGGTGTCGTCGCAGTCGCCGAGATGGGATGTCCGTGTGGTGCGACATTAGTGTTGACTGCGAGTGACATGGGTATCGAATAGTTGGTATAAGGCAAAGCAGGGGGCCAGCAAAGGGGAATCCACGGAAGAGAGGGGCAAAATGGGTCGAAGCAGGGGGAACACGACCGTTGGGTAAGTAATGGGTATTCAAGAAACCGTTGGAGGCAAGAAGTCACGGTCCTCGCTCTAAGCCCAGAAAAGCAAGTCCACCCTTGTCCATACATCGGAACTATTACATCCGCCGTTCGATTAGATTCAGCTGATTAGATTGACGGTTTCTAATTATTAAGGGCTATAACCTAGTCACTCCTTCTCTACCCTCATCAGTGACAACAAAGCTTTCAACGCGTTCAAACGATCCACCGATCATGTTACTTAGCTTGATCTCGCGAATACTGATCGACAGAACGAGAGCCGCTTGACCGCTGTGATCGAAGCTGCGAACGATCACCATGGCCTGTCCTCTACATGTGCCGCAATTATCTCCTTCAGATGTACAGAATCTGTCCTTCAAGAAAAGCACGGTCTATAGCACTGGGGGGATCACGGTTTACTCCACAAGCATTGTATTGACTATTCTCCGATCATCTCTCTCGACGAATAGTTGCGCTGCGGATTCAGTCTTCATCCATGTCCTCTCCACGTTCCTTCCGCTTCTGTATTCGCTGCTTCATGGTATCCTTTGCTTTCGCTTCAGCTTGCGAAAGCTTTCCTACACTGGCAAGTGCGGCCAGCAGGCCATGTACTAGACCGACATGGTTATGACGCCTCAAGCTGTTTTCGAACTGATGCATCAAACCTCAATCAGCCGGTATATCGGGAAAGATTGCTCGTATTAACTCACAGTCCAGCGTTCTCGTTTGGCATTCTCATTCGAAATCCTTGAAACAACTTCGGATTCGACTGCATGGTTTCCAGAAGCTTGAGCCTGTTGCAGTTGAACTTGCAAGCTAGGTAGCGGGTCGTCACGAAGGGCGAGAAGACTGAATTCAAGCTAAAACGGAACACCCAATGAGCATCAGAACCAAGAGCGGTTAGAAAGGCTTACAGCTCCCATTGGGTATGTGTTGATACGCGCTTCAATAACTTCCCTATGAGAGAATCAGCGACATGTTTGGCGCAAGAGAAGTCGAAGAACGCACCTAGCGGTCTTCAACCATCCCTCGCCTTCCTCAGAGTAGGAGCCATGTCGAACCGCGTGTGGCTTCAAACCATCGAGTTCGTACACAGCACCCATGAAAGGCAAGTAGACGACAAAGTGGTACGCGTCTTCACTCTTTCTGGGCAGCTCCAGGCCATCTAGCGAGAGGGCATTCGGAGGCGAGAGCGCGTTATGCACTTCTCTCAGCCAATCGGAGCTGGTGACCACAATACCACGCGTTTGTGGATCCATTTCGGCAGAGAAACTCAAAAGTTCGGCGAACTGCGGTCCAGTTGGTAGCGCAGGGATATTTCCAAGGGCATTGACCACAGCCAGAGTTGCGCAAGCATTGTTAACAACCTGGTGAGCGAAAAAGCCAGGAAAGTCGGGGTCGTCCGTCCCTGCTTTGGAGCTAGTTGCCGAAGATGGAATCCATTTGAACAGGAAGATAAGCGCATGCAATGGTTTCAGAGCAGCCAGTGATTCTGCATCTAAGGAATACAGATCATCAACAATTAACGGGACACCTAAAGATTTCAGCAATTCCCTGCTCCTTCGCGGTAAAAATAAGGTTTTCGGATTTTTACTGGAACGTACGTAAAGACTCCGGGGTCCGACTCCGTGAGCTGCCATCCGCTATTGCTGTCTTCGTCTGCCATTGTGGACAGGGGATGAGAATAAAAGTGTTGTGGTCAAGCACAAGTTGAGGTTGAATGAGGGCGTCTCACCAGGCACCACGTGGGCCGTGGAAATGATGCATTTGGCATTTGCTTAACAAGGACAGACCTGTCTTTCACTGTCTCTCGTGCATAACGCTGCTCTATCCCAGTTCATTTATCGTTGACGGATCTCCTGGCGCTCTAGAGTCCACATTCATCTATCATGTCTGTTCACGCCAGTCAAACTCCTGCAATGGCCGCACCAACGGACCCAAAGGCTGCCAATCGCGCTAGATTCGAACTGGAGCTGGAATTCGTCCAGGCATTGGCGAACCCATACTATCTCCACTCCCTAGCGCAGCAAAATATTCTCGAACAGCCTGCATTTATCAATTACCTGAAGTACCTTCTCTACTTTAAGGAGCCAGATTACGCGCGTTTCATCCAGTGCGTGTGGCTATCCCGTCGCGTCCTGTCGACAGATCGGCAACGTTAACTCGATAAACTATACAGCTATCCCCATGCTCTCCATCATCTAGATCTGCTCCAACATGCCCAATTCCGGGAGGAATTGAAGAAAGACGTGTCCCTACGAGATTATTTAGGCCAAAAGCAGCGGGATCATTGGAAGACGTGGTACGTATTGCACTCATGCTTTGTGGTGCGCCGGCCGTCTGAACGGGATGTATTACTACCCTTGCTTTGCTGTAGGCGGGATCCAAAATATTTTAATTCATCTGTCAACGAGTCCAAATCGGAGGAAGCTGTTGAAACCCAAGAGCCTGTTACATGAAGGCCGAGCCTGCGCACTTGATGCAATCGTGTCGGTGGTTGGCGGCATGGTCGGGACCTTGAGGGCCTTGTTAACGATCACTATTCAAAATACAAACCTGGGAGAAATGTCACAAATCAAGTCAGGTCTCGCTAGCGGCTGGAGAGGCGGCGCCGTCCATCATTGAAGGGGAGCATGGGAGAAATGTACATACGACTCGGTTACAAAGGTACCTGTTTCAAGTTTGGTCCCTTTCTAAGCACCCGTTTGTATAATTATATGCCACCGTTCCAACCGTGTGGCAATCGATGATGGATCTCTTTTGCTGTTCTCTTGCTTGTCTTCACGACATCCGAATCTTACTCGTGTGCCACGTTAGCAAAGCAACTTCGCGCTTAACGGGCGCTTCCGAACAGGTTGCATCAAACCCGGCGGGAACGATGACATGGTGATGCTTACGTGATCTGTTTGCTGGCGCGGATGCTTGCTGCTCGTGCATCGCCGACGTTGCCTCGAACGTTCTCGCCGCAATTTCGTGGCCTTGTTAGCCACCCTTCAGCGTCTTCTAAGCGCCTACTCGATGGATCATGGACCAACAGCGACCTAATGTGGAGGAGTATGCCCTCGTAGAAACCAATGTACACAACCGACGGTCCACATCCTTGGAAAGGGCCCAGCGCCCTCCGCTTTCAGCGCGGTCTGAAGGCATTCATCTTGCTTCAGTAGCAGAGAAGAAGCGCCTTTGGTGGAGAAATGCTCTCATCAACTTACTTTTTATTGCATCATGGCATGTTAACACGCATTTCGTCCTCCTGTTTTATCTAATCGGACCTTTAGGTATTTCTTCGCAATGGTCCTCTCACTGTATAACAAATGGATGTTTTCGCCGCAATACTATGGCTTCCCGGCGCCTCTCTTTGTGACGACCATGCACATGTTTGTGCAATTCGTGTTGGCTGCAATGCTTCGCTTCATATGGCCAAAGAGATTTCGGCCAAAATACAACCCAACTCCTGGCGACTATGGGTAGGTCCTCACCCCATTAGCATATTCAAAGGACTTGCACTTGCAAATGTCCTTACCCAAATGCTGGTTCCAACCCTTAACTTAAATCAGTCACTTAGGAAAAAAGCTGCACCTACTGCTGTTGCAACGGGTCTAGACATTGGATTATCCAATCTATCGTTGAAATCAATAACGCTCTCATTTTACAGTAGGTGAAAGTTTTACCCATAACGCTACCGTGCTGTTAACAAGCGCTTCGCTCTAGCTATGTGCAAATCATCTTCTTTAATATTCGTGCTGCTGTTTGCATTCCTGTTTCGATTGGAACGATTCTCCTGGCGGTTGATTGGGGTTATAACGCTAATTTTCTCCGGAGTTCTCCTCATGGTGGCAACGGAAGCACACTTTGTGCTGGAAGGATTCCTATTGGTTATCAGCGCCAGTGCTCTAGGTGGACTTCGGTGGAGTTTGACGCAACTCCTGCTCAAGGACAAGAAAATGGGCCTGGATAACCCTGCCGCCACGATCTTCTGGCTTTCCCCATCCATGGGCCTGACGCTATGCATTGTTAGCTTAGCCATCGAAGGATGGTGGACGCTTTTCCACACCAAATTTTTCCAAGGAGCGCAACAAATCCTTCTTACGTGTGTCTACCTCACCGCCCCCGGGGTTGTTGCCTTTTGCATGGTGCTCAGCGAGTTTTAGTGAGTCATTTCTGACTGTTACGAATGGAAATAGCTGACGAAACTACACGCGCAGTATCATTCAGAGAACTGGTGTAATGCCGATGTCCATTGCTGGGATAGCGAAAGAAGTCAGCACAATCACGATTTCGGCTTGGTTTTTCGGCGACAAACTTACGGTGCTGAACCTGACTGGAGTGGGGATTACTGTTTGCGGTATGGTTGCCACCTAGCTCGTAATGGGTGGGGATCTAATGTTTCATCCAGGTATTGGGCTCTTTACGTACCACAAATACCGTAAATCGATGGAGTCTACGGTGCCTCTGGACGGGCACGGGAATCCTGTTGCCGACAGCGATGCATACCTGGAAGCGGAGGGCGCTGATGCTGAGGAGACGGCGCAGCTAACCGAGTTCCAGGAAGATGATGACGTGCGTATGGACGAGCAAAATGATTAAATATAAACAAGCTGACGTCCCTGAGCAGGACACGGGAGCAGATGAAGGATCTCGGGGTCGTTCAGGGTGACCCGGTAAATAGTGTAGACAGAGGAAAGCCGGTGACCACGGAGATGGCTGAATAAACATTGAGAATAGAAAAAGCAAGTAGAGTGAGGTTGCGAGGGGCTGCAGATCTCGGTGGGCGGGTTGACACGATCAAGAAAGGAGCCTGGGAAGTGGCTACGGAGGAGGTGCCGGCGAAGCGCCCGTATGTTCACAGGAAGGCCGGAGGAGGGTGGGCCACGTGCCGGTTGTGATGCGCCTGGGCCGGTGTTTCAGTGTGTGGCACGTGGGAATCTGGGCGGAGAATCGGCAGTTCAGCTGTGGGAGAATTGAGAGAGATCTATCGGACCAGATCGTGCTGGTCACTTTGGCTTGAAATGACAGGCTGTCCTCTCATCACGTCCTGTTAAAAACCCACAGATTTTTCCGTTCCACCGTCTCATCTCCTCCCGCCCCCATGGAAGACACTTTCCAGTTTATCATCGAGTCTCCTCAGCACACCACGGGTCACAAAAAGAGACCCCGCCTCGTAACGTCCTGTGACAACTGGTAACTAGTCTGCATTCTCCATACACCCGCCCTGACCTCGTCACAGCCGTCTCAAGAAAATCAAGTGTCTGCAGCCAACTCCAGAGGCAAAGTGCGAGGCATGCAAGGCCGCAAAGATTCCCTGTCGCTTCAAGGACCGAGAGCGCTACTTTGCAGAGCGGAGCAGGGCAATCGCAGGGCCCAGCGTCACAGCAGCCTACAACACAGACCACAGGTGTGTCCTTTCCGTCGCGTCACTCCTGATCACCCCTTGTTGACCCCCAGTCATCAGTAGACATGATTCGGGCCATGGTCTCGATGCTTTCTCAGTCCCTTCGGGTTCCTCTAGTCCTTCCCTGACAAACTCCAATCCCCGGTCAAACTCGCATTCTCCCAAAGCAAGTGGCCTCGTCTCCCCAGAAAGCGAACCAAACGGCCGCTATCCCTACTCTTCAGATCCTCGCAGAGCAGACGGCTACTCTAGGTATGTCCTTGCTTTCTCCCAGTGCCACTCTTCTTAACCCTCCCCCAAAGACACAGCGCTCACTCTTCAATATCTTCCTTCCATTCTCGCAATAACTCTTACGGATATAATAATTATGTCGGCTCTCCTTCCCCCGTCCTTCAGCAACCTCATAATCAACGACTACCCTCCCAGCCTGATTATCGTCAGGTCAACTTATTCGATCCAGAGCGATCACAGTATCCCCACCATACCCTAATGCCCCATTTTATTCAGCTCTTCTTTGAGCAGCACGGACCAGAATACACCTTTATAACCTACGACCAAGTAATACACGATTTCTGGGAAAATCGTCTTTCTCCCGTCGTCGCTAATTGTATCGCGTCGATGGCATGCAAGTGAGTTATTCTCCCCCCTTTTCTCTTTGCTTGTCATTTACAGACTGTACCAGGTACTCTAATATTCCTGAACTCGCCGTTCGAGGCCTTCACACAGTCGCCGAGACCTATGCAGAGATCGCAAAGGTATGTTGGGCGTTATGGTTTCCATTCTTCGGTCCTTAACGGTGCCCATTCAGAACCTCGTTGCATCACAGATGCATATGCCATCAATGGACACATTGCACGCCGTCATGCTGATTTGCTGGATTGAATATAAACATAGCAAGTTCACATGTGAGTCCTCATTTACCCAATGTCCGTCCCAAACCCGTGTGCTCATTCGGTTCAAAGCATTCCGACAGTTTTGCTCGAAAGCTATCAGCATGGCGCAGGACCTTGGTCTGTCCGACAATGACAGGATGGGACACGCTAGCGACAGCGAACAACGCCGCAGGCAGGCTACCTGGACAGGTATTCTTCAATTACACCTTACTGCATCTCAGACGGTGACAAGCCGCACTTAATACTTCTCATCGAGTTGACACTCTACTTAACGTATATGTTTTATAACTATAACAATCCTCCATATTGTTTCAACAGTTCTGACACTGACTTTTTTTTTTTTTTTTTCCTTTTTTAAACTTGCTCGCTGCTGTCCATAGACCCCATCATTCTTCTATTTCCACAACACCACACGTACCCTAGCTATTTACAATAATATAATTTGCATCCCTGCCGTCTTGGCAACGTAGCTCCAAGGCCTCTTTCCCGAGATGACTGATGTGCTAGCGCCAGAGCCTCAGTCAGCAACTATATGTGATGCTGACTCTTTTCGCCGAAGGTAACGGCTGGCCGTGTACAGCAGTGTCGCAAGTAAAAGCCTACCGACGTTGACGCTCCCTGACGTAAATACTACCAAGGTTAGAGATCTGGAAGTGATTGCGTACTGAAAGCGAAAAAGGACACTGCTTTACCGCCGCCCTGAGCCACCGATCAACAACGAGGTCTCGTAGGGTTGTTCAAAACAATCATTAATCAAACCAGCCACATGTCCCAAAGACTAGGCTTCTCCCCTAGAGACATTTGAAATTGAAAGCCTTCATTGAATAAAGGACCGCTTTGCATTTTACATCGACACGTGCTTCCGCAGCTGGATGGATGGCATGATGGGCTGGATAAAGGTGACTCGAAGCCGCTGCCTGCCAGTGATAGTATCATAGTATCCAAGCAGTTGGGAGACAGGGCGTGACTTGGGAAAATGATACTTATCGATCTTTTGAACGCTTTGTGAATGTTCCGGCCCAAGGTTAGATAGAACTATTGCCCGTTAACGGCTCCCCCCTCATGCAATCTTTTTTGCGGTATGAACTGCGGCAAGGCCTATTATAGGAGTGATCTACAACATGTAACACGTACATACCCTCCGATGACTTCAGAGGAAGAAAGTGTTTCACGATATATCGTAAAACCAAGCTTTGTTTGACTCGGGTTCGCCGTTTATAAGAATCAGACTTGCCTAATTTACCTAGCTCTGCACCTTTGCCCCGTTGTTGGTTACGCCGAGGTTTCGGCTGGCTTCGACAAGTGCGGACCTACGGCTGGAACATGCTAGCTTTGGCTGGGCTACAGTTGGATCCGTTTCTGCTGGTACTGCGAGTAGCCCTGTTGTAGGGAAGGAATAGGTATGGCAAAGCGCCTGTTTCACCTATACTTGGTAAAATGGGTCAAAAGCAGATTGCATTGCCCAAACGCTGGGATAACGCAGCGCGATTGGTGCGAATCACAGAGTGTCGTTAACCCGGTGCAATCGATACCATCCTCCGGTGATAGCAATGACCTGCTGGAAGGCACCAAATCGACAGTTAAAGCGCCTATACCTTGCATTTAGCACAACGTGCTCAACTTCACAGGCGCCTGGCAGACGGCGACCGGAAGGCCGGCGTGAATGCCTCCCCAAGCGGAAGGATTTGCCAGAATTGGGAATGACATATTTTAGGTATGCGGCGTTGGTCCGTTTCATGGCTCGGCGGCGGCGACACGCTTGGTTATTACCTCCACTTGGGAAAATATGCATCTGCTCACGTCCAAGGACCACATGCAGCCCCAGTACAGGCTTGATGTACTATCAGATATAACCCACGAAACATAAGGCTCAGGGATTGAACAGTCGTTGCTCGTCAATTATGCGGAATTGGTGGCGCAGTGGGTAAGTACTCACATAACTCCCTGTCAACGCGGGTTAGCGTCGCTTGTTTCTTGACATCCTGGATCTCTGAAGCGCTGTGTGGTCGCTGCCGCTGACGCTAACGGGCCACCTTCTGCTCTCCACACACCCCCTATCCTGGGCCGCTCCGAGCGATGGTGGTCACTGTAGCTTCTTCGACGAATGCCGCCCATGTTACCGCCGCTTACATGCGAATAGCGTCGCTTGCCATCGCATTATACGAGTAAGCTCGCGAGACCGCCAACAGCTGATTGTGCGATAACCTTGCGTCGTTTTAGCTACCTGGAAACGCAACCAACTGCATGGCGCTTCTATCGAGAGCACTGGCAGAATCGTTGCTTCAGGTTGGTGTTCATTTAGCACAGGAAGACAGAAATGAAGAAGACTGAGACGGTCGATCTTCTCCACTCAGCATTTCCGTGGTTCTCTTCTTTGGCATCCGGTATATTGGACCTTTCTGTCGATGGTCACGAAGGATTCTTACCCCAGGTCTGCAGATTCGTTAGTATCTGCACGCTGGTGCTAAGCAGCGTAAGTTCCTCACTTCCGTTCAATCTCGTAACCATCCAAACGGTCTATTAGGTGGGATTCTTCTACGATCGCTTTACGGAAGAGACTTGTCTACGGTTCTACATGCTGCCTCCGATCTTCAAGGGTAAAGGCCACAGCTCTTACAACCCTATCCGACTTTTAATCGAGAGAGACTTCTAGTGCTGCAAGCTATGGTATCGCAGGCAATACTCGGCGTTCGGTGAGCTTACCGAGTCTCATCGACTGCCCACCCTTCTCATTACCCAATGTAGCGCATTTAACCTTTCCAGGAGGTCGAAACGGGTGGGCTGGGTCCTACTGACGATTTACTTCATTGCTGCAGTGGTACGCATCTAATCAGCCTGGGCGTTACTCAGAGACAGAGACATAATCTAATTTAACAGCTCCAATGGGTAACAACGCTGTATCAACGAGTCCGTAAGTCTAACTGACGTTTTGGCTGAAATACATGCTGATGAACTTGCGTCCCAGCTTTGGTCGACTCTGAACTGGTAACTGTCAAGATTAAAACATGCCTGAACTTGTGTTGATTGACGGTCGATCTTTGCTTGACAGGGAAAGTGAGTGGCGCCTTTTCTCCCTTCTGATAACAAGGTCTCAAAACATCTCCTCGGCAGTTGTCGTGCATTCAACGAGGGCAAAGAGCTGGGTGCCTGGATATTCTATGCCATCGCAATGATATATGACATTGGTATCACTGCCATGTCAATATACTATCTGCTTCGATACAAACTCGTTATGAAGAACACGATGTAGGTCTCCTTGTCTCTTTGTGATCACTGGACTAATAGATGACCCCAAACAGGATGGCGAAAGTCACAAGGATGTAAGTGAATCAAACAAGCAAGTCGACAACCCTCCCGACATCTGATTTAGGATGATGTACGATGGACTTGGCTACTTGTTGGTCCTTACTGGCAAGTTCTCTTCCGACCTGCACGCAAAGTGTTGGTGTAACTTGACTCATCTCGGCAGGCATCAACACATTGAACCTACTGTTGTACAAGACGGCGTCAGAAATACAGGCAAGTTCATCCGTCCTGTCACTTGTTGAATAGTGATTTCTAATGCATGTGCCTTGCCATAGACCGCAGGGTAAGTTGTCCAACAAAATATCATTATCATGGGCGCTGGACCACTTTGTAGCTCCTCATTGGCTTATTGCGTAGCATGGATCATGTCACAACGGCTACTTATTCATCTCTATGGCAAGTGATGCACTGCCATTCATATCTCAAATCGTTTCATCTTTTTTCTGCAGATGCATCTAGGGAACGCCAAGCGGGTAGTTACGACGAAGCCGTGACCATCAGCCAAAATGTGGGCACCGCGCGCGAAGTCAGCCGTGTCATCAGGACGCACCTAGACAGCAAGCATGGATTACCGCTCGACTTCTCACGAGCAGCATATGAGATCGATCCAAACCTCCAAAACCGACAGGTTACGTTCCCGGACGATGTTGGAGTTCAGGTTCGCGTTGAGCGGACAGTTAGAAGAGACCGGCGAGCCCTTGATAGATACGAATTGGAGGATTATTCTCGGCGCAGTCGGAATCAAATTGCATCAAGAGTTTCCGTCGGTAGCTAGCATTCTGTACCATTTATATCTCACTCGCACTTGTACTGTGTGGGTTGTACTCTCTACTACATTTACATAGCTATCTGTGTGTACATACTATTATTTGTCTATTGTTGATTTAAGGCGTAATTTCAGATACCGGCACCTTCGGCGCCTCCATCATCATCATCATTGAGTGAGCTTCGAATGTGGTGACGGGCAGTGCCTTCCCACGAACCCAGTGGGACTCGGAGAGGCAATGTCGCGGAATCCGCTGAGTGTACTCCCCCAGGTTATTGACTGACCACCAGCATCTCCTCAGCGTCGACCGCTCGAGACGCTCGTTCTCCAACTCTTGAGGCAGGATCCTCGTCAACCTAGTTGCATCTCCTCTACAGTCTACTGGATAGATTTCGAAATGGCCAACATTACTATCTCCAAATTCCAAGAACTTGGTTTCTCTGTTTCATTCGCTTCGTCCACGGACATTACAGCTGTGTCGGTATGTTGACCTGTACTTGATCGTGGGGAATTGAACGCTCAAATTGCGTGAGCAGATCCTCGTTGCGGCGTCATTCCTGTCGTTCATCTCAGTTTTGGCGCTTCTCTTCATAATCGGGGTACGCAGTTGCTCATCTTGGCTCCAACACCTTCTACTTCTCTGACCCGATATTAAACATTCTTAGACTTCCGCAGTCAAGGCTTACAGCTCTTCCGATCGATCGCTCTTCGTGAAGAGCCATGTCGCTGCCTATTTTGTGTGCCTTATGTTTTGCTGGGTCATCCAGGGTAGGTATTTTCTCCCTAATTGGATCCTTCATCCGATCAACCGTTCATCGACCAACTCCTTCTCAAGGCATGAGCTCTGCAATGAGCATTCAATGGCTTCAGAATAAGGCCGTCTCCTTCGGAGTGCTCTGCACAACTCAAGGTTTGCTGTAAACAACTTCCTCAGCCCTCATCAATACTGAGCATCCAATTCTCAGGCGTCTTCAAGCACATTGCCGACGTGGGAGCCGCAGTTTGGATCACAGTACGTATTCCAAGCAAAGGATCTCATTATGAAACCTATAATCATTTGTAGATCATCTCCGTTCACATATTCTGTGTTCTATTCCTGGACATAATCATGTCGAAACTCGTCATGTGGATCGTCCTAGCCTTGGGCTGGGTGTTCATTTCCCTCGTCGTGGCTATTGGCCCTATCATCGGAGGCCGTGGTCCCTTTTGTACGTGCTTAGCAATTTATATCCCTTCGCGCCATTTTTAACCGCCTTGGTAGACGGCGTGTCAGGACTAGGATGCGGCGCAACTCCCGAACATGAACTTGCAGGCTTGTTGTACGTTTCCCTCTTTCCCAGCTTCCCGCATTGATCTGATGAATCAATTAATGCATAGGCTCGGAGAAATGATTGTGCGTACCGCTCCTGGCTTTCTCCGTGGGCCTTATCTTATTGCACTACATCTAGATGCTTCTTGCTGCTGTTACGAGCATCGTTCTGTGCTTGTTGGCCTTCCTCCGTGTTCGTGGGATCATTGGTGAGGCAACTACGTCACCCAAGAGCGCCCAGGATGTCCAATCGAACCTCGTTGTTCGTCAGATGCTGGCGTAAGTAGTCATACTTTTACCCTTTGTTCTCATGACTTAATGTTCATTTAGGTACCCGGCAAGTGTTCCGTGCGAATTCCCTAAAATTCCTGACATTTTAATATCAAATCTTTCATAGATTGTTTACGCGTGCCTCGCTATCCCCATTGTCGTCGTTCAATATGTAGCCTACTCTGGCGCTGAGATCCCGCTCGAGTGGACAACGCTGTGGTAGGTCGCACGATCATCACAATTTCACAGCTTTCTAAAAACACTTTACTGCAGCGGATGTATCTACCAGATGGCTGGCCTGGTGAATGTGATCATCTTCACCACCACCCGCCGCATCATGCCCTCCGCACCTCGAGATGGTGACTTCAACTACGTTCCCAGAGCTCAGGACATGAAGCCCTCCCAGGATCAAGCCGAAAGGGGTATCTCGAAAACCGTGACCTTTGCAGCAGAGCCAACTATTCTCTGCACTCCTCCTGGTCGTCGGGATACTAAGCGACCACCCCAACTTGACCTTGCTTTCCGCACCAGCTTTGACAGCATGTACAGCATGCGTGAAGGTCAATACCTCGCACCGCTGAGCTCCCACTGGAGTCCGGACACGCCACCTCTGTTCAAGAAGAGCCGCCTTTCCAATTACCTGCAGCACGCAACCACGATCGCCCAGAGGATATAGATATGTCCCTGTACAAGCTGTGCATCAGAAACCAATATAACAAATATACGAGTCCAAAAAGTCGCCGAAGTGGATTGTGTTATTAATGCCAAGGCAATGGTCCCGGAAAAATGCTATCGTCCAATTCTCCGGAGTCCGGACACCAATCGAGGAGAGACGCAAGTTCTTGAGCGGATGTATAATATGAATGATACCTCGAAAAGGGGTTTCGCCGTCGGCGTTTAATCAGAAGGAATGAATGGCAGCCATATGGGTCCTCGGAATAGGGCATATACCCATTTTGAAGCTACGCAATTAGATTTTGAGTCAAGCTTTCAAGGCGATCGAATCCGAGTGCATACCTCTCCATCTTTAGAAGATCTTGAAGCCTGTTCATCTTCATCTGGATCGATGCCAATGTAACGAAAGTTGTCCGTGGGCCATCGAAGCGCCCTCCTGTGAAGATCCGTGAAACGTGCTTGTTTGAACTGGTATCCAACCACAGTAATGTGCTTCGGGTAGACACCGGTGTACTCATGAAAGCGGGCAATCGAGAAAAGAAGATTCTGATAAGAATCCAGGGCGTGATTTTCGGTAGTTGTACGCTCCAAGACGGACTTCTCAAGGAGCCCAGCGCTCAGAGCCAGCCGCAAGTATGACTCTGACTCAGTGAAAGTAGAACTGGACTTCGTCTGGCCACTGAAGGTTGCGATAAGCAAGGAGCCAAAAATCTTTACGTGACATGGAACTTTACCCAGAGAACACTAAAAGCGAGCGCGCATCACTGATTGCGAGGTTAGACCTGTGCAAAGCAAAAATTCTCCGGTTAGCTAGGACAACTTTCTGACACGAGGGCACAGCGTTTGAAAGAAAATACGACCCTTGAATGATGTGTTCGAGGAACACATTAACACGCCCGAGACCCTTTTGGTAGGGCTCCAGGATCCAGTTCTCTTCATCCAGCCTCGAGGCAGCCTCCACACCTTTCCAGATGGCGTGACATGGAACGAGGACCAGATGGTTGACATTCGTCAGATTTCTGTGTCTTCTGATGGTCGATAAAAGTACATTTGCGGTTTGAGAACGCGGTAGATATTCTTGTGTTGACGCCGAGTGGACATGAGTGCGAAGGTGAAGGAGAATCGACAGACAACAGATGGTCGACAAAAGGAGAACCGCTGCGGTTTTTGCCCGGGTTCGTGTGGGGAGTAAGTCAACTAATGAGCGCCCGTGTGCGTAAGCGAGAGTATGGAAACCTCTATGACGAGGTACTGCTGTTGCGGCCGGGGCTGGTAACATCAAGACACAGATAGCGGTGACGGAGAATGGCCGATCGAGTTCATCATTGAAGACTTTGAGCTGTGAAGTTCATGCACGGTGGCGAGCTATATTCCATTGATAAACAGTTGCCTCATCCCTTGCTATGAAAAACCAGGGAAACGAGCAAGAGACTGCAAGAAACCAGAACGTTGAAATCAGAAATAACGTTGATTTTGACTTGCCATCCGACTCGGATGCAATTTAGACTGATTCCCCTATTGGATTCCCCTCACATTGCACTCTCTTTTGAGGGGGTATCATGTATACGCTGAATGTTCGTATGAATCACAAACTTCCCGTGTACAACAACACATGGTTTTCTGAACTGCCAGCCACTACCCCAACCTATTGCATCATGGTCATGATCGAAGTGTTCTCCCCAATGTATTTGAGGCGTCGTAACTTGGAAGAACTTGGATCACATGGGTTGGATCTACATATTTACTACTACCTCATGTTGATTTTGAATGATGATCGACGATTACTCCGGTCAACTACTTGTCGGGAACGACAGGGAACAACTGGACCGATCGCAAATTATGTCTCCCATGTGTGTATGAGGGTATCGGACAAAATAAAAGGCTGGTCAAAGTTGCGGGAAACCCTGAAAATGGACCGAGAAACTCTTGCAGGAAAACTCGAAACTTGTGACCGACATGGACTCTTCGTACGAAAAGCTATCACCGTGCTGTGGAGCTCGTTCTTCTGAATGAGCAGTATCCTGCAGATTAAGTACCACCCCCGCCGCCGGCCATCGGTTCCATGGACTGGAAACGTCTGGAAACGGAGGATGTTAATGACCGGAGATACGGCAGAGCCTTTTCAAGGGTTCAACGTTGACTACCGATTTCAGAACGAATAGGGCAGGTACAGGTTACAGGGCCTGTAATATTTAACTGCTGCCAGAATACGAGTCTTACCGTTTATGTACCTGAATGTCACAGAAGGATAGAGATCGTAATGAAACCATGGCGAGCAACAAATTGCATCCACACTGGAAAACTGCAAAGACGACGGAAATAGCTCCCAATTACACCCTTTAACGGTGGTCGTACTCTGTCTTGCTAATGTGCAGAATTCTCCTAACCATCATTAGAGGTGGGATAAATTGAAGTGTCACCGGGACTGCAGGCGTAATTTACTTTGGATGGACAACATTCAGAACTGCGCGAGGTAACACGCCAAAGGCAGTGGATGACCTACAGTGACTGGGGAATATAGAGAACTCATTTTGAACTTTGAGGCTAAATTATCACGGAAGGGATGAGCATCCGACACCGGCAGAACGCCGGATATCGCCGTGAGCCCCTATTTGTGCCTATTTGCCAGTGTGGGGGCCATTTGAGGCCCAAAGGCGGGGCTTTGGATTAACTTGTACATCTTCTAACTTCTCGTTGCTAGTTATGCTCTCCGTCGGTCTGCGCAGAGATTCTACGACTTCGGACGCGTCTCCCTCGGTTTCTCTGGAGCGGGGAACCTACAGGATGCGCCCACCGCGCACATTGAAGCCAGTGACGCCTTTGGATTTCGATGCTGCGTTGAGGAGGAAACCGGCAGCCAGAGGCAGACAACAAGACTTGCTAAACAGAAATCTGACGCTTCTCTTGATTCTCTTAACCTTTGGCTGCTTTGGCTGCTTTGCAACGGCTTACTATCTCTTCTCAACGAGGTAAGCTCTCTTCCTTGGCAATTCGCTTGGCACTGGCTAAGTTCTTCGTCGACGTACTAGCTCGCGCGCAACGTGATTCCACTTCTGCGTCCCGCCACTTCCGCCATGATATTGGGCGTTACCGCTGCCAATGATGCACTCGTCTATTGAAGCTACTGGAACCATTTGGTCAGACTGACCGCCTCACCACCGCTCCTAGCAGATTCCTCCAGTTTCAACCGCGTTTTGAGCTCAGTGGAACTTTGACCCTTGTACCGATACGCCCGACGGCCTCGAACGGTCGCAAACATTTCCACTCGGGCAACGAAGATATCTACGCCGATACGTTGCCGACACACCGGGCGCCATGCAAATAGGGACACCTAACGCTGTAGTACTCCTTGTCACAAATTGCTCGGCGTCACGGTTTACGGATGGCCAGCGATTAAATCGCTTAAACGACAGGGTCAATGAGTCCCAATACGCAGGCCTCGGTCACATTTGATGCTCGTCTTTATGTACAAGCAGCTCTGGACACGACGGTGGGCACTGAAGCTGCGCTATTCCAAGGACTCGTAGTATCTACGTAGTGCACATGCTGTGGTCATTCTATCTTGATCTTTAGCAGTATACTATTACTTTAGTAGCTCAGCTTTTTGTCTGAAAGATCAGCAAACGAACCCGGGACTGCATGATGCATCATGATTGGCATCACACATGCACAGCCGGATTCCATCGCAACCTGATGTTGCGACCAACAACAGTGATATGGCCAAGGATCAATCCCTTAAATACAGTCAGGGCCCAATGGTGTTTCTTTTGTCCCTGGTACCCCGCCCAAATCTACCCCTCCACTTACATTGAGATCTCATAATGTCGATGTCGACCATTGAAACTGTGCTTCAAGCCGCCCCCAAGTCTAGGGCTGAAGCAGCCTCCGCTGTAGCTTCTGGTCAAGCTCCTCCCGCCTCCCCCTTTATCGAAGGTTTCGAACAATGGGTCAAAGACTTCAATAAATATGACAGCATGCTGGTGCGTTGCATATCCCGCGAGTTGAAATGAAGCGCCCGACTCAACCCAATTTCACAGAGTGATGTTGCCAGAATCTCTCTCAACCCGAAGTATAAAGAAGAACTTGGAACTGTCGAGCAATGTATGATATATTTGACTGCTGACTTCAAACTCTAGCTCATGAGTTGCTTCAGGGTTCAAGGATACGACTATCACTGAGAGAACTGCGACCATGTTCCATCTTATCCAGATTTCTACTCAGGATCAGCTTCGATTTTTCACTGGTGTGATTCAGCGCCTTTACAAGCCAGAATCGGTGTTATCTCCTCCAGGTATGCTTCTATTCGGTTTTGTTCTCGAGTCTGAACTTACATATCTTGGTTAGCGTCCGCTCAGCTTTCTGGCAAACCCAAGCTCGCCAAGTTGACTCGACCTCCGAGCTTGAACCTTCCGGAACCTGGCTCTCCCGCCACGCCCACTCCGCTCACCGCTACGAAAGAGTCGGCTGCGGGCGAACGCGATGCACTCTTCAACTTGCAAGACCCTAGCACTTGGACCAACTCCACTAATGCTGGGAACACCCCGCTCCTCCCTCTTTTCCAGAAGAGTGATGCTGCTGGTCCAGCCTCCGCCACCGCACCCGTTCCCGGCTTGAGCACCATGAATCCTTATACCCTCAATATGCTTGCCAACGCAGGACTTTCTCCTGAAGCTCAGCTGTTGGCCGTTCAGCTCATAATGAGTGGTTTGGTGCAGCCCACTGGTGCCGCTTCCGCTGCGAATAAAGCCCTCAAGAAAACGGCCAACCCCACCGCTTGGCGTAATGGAACTCCCACCAGCGCTCGTTATCCGATCAACGCTTTGCGCAGCAGTGGTTTGAGGACCTCGGCCTTGAAGAGTGCCGGCCTGAAGAGCGCAGGTCTGGACAGCCCCGCGCTCGACTCGCCTAAGCCAGAAGACTTTGAACCGGAGATGCTCAACGACATCCCAGGCTGGCTCCGAAGCCTCCGTCTTCACAAGTACACCTCCGCATTCGACAGTCTCACTTGGCAAGAAATCGTCTCCCTTGATGATGCCGCCTTGGAGGCCAAGGGTGTCGTTGCTCTTGGTGCCAGGCGCCGTCTCTTGAGGACTTTTGAGATTGCTCGCAAGAGGATGGGTCTCGAAGACGACAACCCAACCCCGACCAGCACGGTCACTCCCAACTTGCCCAAGATTCCGGAATTCGCAGAGCGAGTCCCGCACAGCGCGGTGCCAACCACTCGCTCCAAGCTTTCTATTAATTCCCCCGTGTTCACACCCACCTGGGAGTCTCCTGCTCCATCCGCTACGACTGAGCCAGCAGCCACGGGCCCGGAAACCAAGGAGACGAAGGCCTAACTTTTCAAGAGCCCCGATGTGCAGGCTTTTGGTGTACGATTGATTCGTACTTCTTTCCCCGACTTGCGAGATCCCTCACGTGTAAATGCCTCTGTCTAACTACACATATCACAATTCTTTGCCTTTTCTAAAACCCTTGGGTGAATCCAAGCTTTCTAATGGCAATAATGCCGATGAATGCCAACGATGCGTATTGAACACCACAGATACCGAAGCATGCCGGGAAAGCAGAAGTTTTTATGCATCCTACCTGGGAAAAAAGAGTGGGATTATTAGGAGTATGTTGGATTCGATCAATCAAAGTTGCTTCCGACCATAACTGTGGATCGACCGACATCACCTCCTCCCCCATGACATTCCTCGAATCCGCCAGCGTTGAACAAGCGGACTTCACTTTCTGGACGCGTCTAGCAGCACAGACCTTGCTGCACAAGGTCCAGACTCACAGTTCTGCCAGCCATTACAGCAGGGCAGCGTAACGTCATTCATATGGTCACCGGTCGTATCAGTATCATGTTTAATGATGGCGTTGCAAAAGAACATCGCGATGTTACGGACTCTCTGGCTACAGAAGATTTTAAACGCCAGGCTTCGGCACTTCCTCCGCTTCCGCTATAATTCCAGCCTTCCCCCAACCCTGAGCCGTTGTTACGCGATCACCGATATCCGTTGGAAGTTGACAGTCATCGACCGGGCCTGTTAAAGAAACTGAAGGCAACATAAATAGGTCCTCGTGGTTGGACACGCTCTTTTCTGACTATCCCTTCGCTTCGCCATGCCCTCCCGAGATGACTTTGACCCATTGACTCTAGCAATGGCGCCTCCACCAGACGAAACGCCAGAGCAAAGAAAGCAACGCTTGCAGGAAGAGGCGGAGGCTCTCCAGGTCAGCAAACAGATTGATGCGGAACTCAAAGCGGACAAGCTAGCGTTGAAAAAGCGCAAAGAGGCCGTCCAGGTCCTTGTGTTGGGCCAAAGTTTGAGTGGTATGTGCTTTATGCTTGTCGATCTCGAGGACCATTATGAACAACCACTACAGGCAAGTCCACGACTATCAAAAGTAGGACCCACTTATTTCGATGCTATTACACACATGCTCACAGCCAACGTGTGTAGACTTTCAAATGCGGTACGCCCAAAAGTCGTGGCACGACGAGCGGGACTCGTGGAAAGCAGTCGTACTCCTCAATCTCGTCCGGATTGTCAATACTGTCGTGGACGTTCTCAACGAAACGATGGACAACACACTCCTCCTCTCACAAGAAGGCAACCCTGGATTCCATACCCACCTCACTGAACAACACCGCACTACAATCCGAAGGCTAGGGGTGCTTCGCCAAATCGAAAAGGACTTGAGGATGTTTCTCGGTGCAGCCGCTTCAGAGGTTGAGGAAGCTGATCTCCGGCAGGAGGACCATGCACACGGAATTCAAGAATTCTCATTGCGGTCCTATTCGGGCTGGAAAGGGATCTTAGATCGTGTGCGCAACCCAGAACCCGGCAACAAGGACCAGCAGCGCAAAGCGTTTCAGGTTGCCACCGGCTGTCGGGCAGATATCTCTTGGATATGGAATGACGCCGCAACACAGTATGTCCTTAAAAGTCGGCAAATCTCACTGGAAGACTCTCCTGGATTGTAGGTGTACCAGTGGCTTGACGTTTGTCCCTTATGCCAACTGACCCTTGAACAGCTTTTTGAATGATCTCGATCGCATCCTCCGCTCTGACTATCTGCCCTCAGACTCGGATATTGTCCGTGCCCGGCTGAGAACGACTGGAGTTCAGGAGTATTACTTCAGGCTTGATAGAAGTGCGTACTGTCTATTCTCAGACGGTATACACAAGGTGCTGATCAGATTCTCAGCTAACCATACTTCCGTCGATTGGATTATTTATGATGTTGCAGGTGAGAGAGAGAGAGCTTCCTAACATCTTAATATCACGATGGGAAACTGATTCTTTACCTCGTGCAGGAGCTAGAACATCGGTTAGTGAAATAGAAGATTTTATTTTGCAAGAATTAGAATTTAACATCCCCTCCGCAGAGAGCCGCATGGATTCCTTACTTCAAGGAGATCACCGCTCTCATCTTTCTGGCACCGCTATCATCTTTTGACGAACCACTAGCAGAAGATCCAACTATTACTCGTCTCGAAGATACCTTCATGCTGTGGAAGACGATATGTTCAAACAAGCTGTTGGCTCAAGTCCAGATAGTACGTTTTCAGCATTATGGATGTCTTCTTCTCTCACACTCGTCCCCGACAGATTTTATTTATGAACAAAACGGATATTCTTAGGCGAAAGCTTGAGAGTGGGATTCAAGTGAAGAACTACATCCCCGAGTTCCGGGACAAGAACAACGACTACGAAACCGTTTCGAGTTGCAAGTGTGACCTAATTACCTGGTGGCAGCCACTTCTCATCATTTCGTCTTTTAGGGTTCAAGAAACTCTTCAAGCGCCTTTATTTCGCAAATTCTGGCGCTGGACGTGAATTCATCGCCCACTTCACTTCTGTTGTCGTATGTCTTGCTCCCTGATTCAACGCACATGGGTGACTTAATCGAGGTTTAGGACACGGAGTCAACAGCGCAAACACTAGCAGCCGGTAGGTCTTGCGTTGGCGTCCCATAAACTGATGTCTAATGAACTCAACAGTACAATCGGCAATTCTACGAAACGACTTTGTGAACACTGGCCTATTGTAGTTAGTACACTATTCGCATTCGTCAAGACATTAGGACACTTTATGCCCAATCATCAATCATTCGTTCTTTACTCATCACCCCCCAGATATGCCCCTTGATATTCCAGTCGTCCGTATAATAATCCATTATTGGCTGTTGCATGTAATATCCATGAGAATGATTCTCTAGCAATGAAACAAGTTTACAAGTAATCGTAGAACATTATCACCATCCGTTCACAGTGCGTCAAATTGCCTTGGGATATCCGTCCGCTTCTCGTAAATATCATACTTGGGTTGGGTCCCGGCGACTTGAAGGTGGTGTGCGACCTTTTCGGCTTTCTTTAGCACGCGAAGGAGATTCCCCCCGGTAAGGCCTGCGAGTTCGAACTTGTTCCACCCACGGCGGTACAATTCCGCGATCTAGAAGAGTGATAGGTATCGATCATAATGAATTTTGACCTCGAATACACGTGGACATACCAATGCGGGATACTTGGAGACGTCTTCCAATCCTACTGGAACACTATCAATCCCATCGAAGTCGCTACCGATTCCAACGCTGGATCATATATCAGTACTTTGTGATTGAGTTGTAGATGATAGAACATACTGGGCTTTCCCTGCAACCTTCGCAATATGCTCAACGTGATTGGCAACGACGTCGACATTAGCCTCGCCGGGTGCGGCAACGAAGAAGGGGGCGAAGTTGACCTATTAGGGTATGGACGTTGTAAGTCGCGCGAGAAATGATGAGATAGAACTTTACCATTACAACTCCGTCTGCCTGTCCTTCACCTGAGCCCAGCAGTCTTAGGATGTCATCTGGGACATTTCGTGCGACGTTGTGCACAGCGCGAGCCGAAGAATGCGACCAAATCACTGGGGCTTTCGAGAATTGCAGCGCCTGCCTGGCAGTGGCGTCCGACGTATGAGAAAGGTCAACCAGTACGCCTAGACGGTTCATTTCCTCGATTAGAGTGATGCCAAAAGGGCTGGACCAAAATAGTTAGCGAAAACAAGTCACGGAGTAGCTGAGTGCCTACCTCAATCCGTCATGGAGGGGAGGGATAGGCTTCAAGAAACCTCCAGAATCCGCGAATGCATTGTGGCATGTGTGGGTCAGGGTGACATAGCGGACCCCGAGCGCATGGTACTGTCTAAGGACTGCTAGTGAATTACCAAGTTGGTGGCCACTGTTTATAAAACGTGAGCGAGCTTTCCTCTGCGCAATTTATCGGCATACCCTTCAATACCGATTAAACCGGCAATCTTCTTTCCAAGTACCGCCGTCTCGATGTCCTTGGCAGTCAAAGCCAGTTGGAAAGTCTGTATCTCTCGTTCAGTAGTTAGTTTGCCTAAATGTCGGTCTCAAGACTCACATGAGGATACTTCTCGATCAGTAGTTTTGCAACATCAATCTGTTCCAGGGTATCTCTGCGGAACAGGATTTAGCCACTCAGACATTGACCAACAAAAGCAAAGTACTCACCTGACTCTCCAGGTAGCATTAACAAAGTCCTTTTCGTCAGCCAAGTTTTTCGGACAGGAAACATACGCCGACCTGAGAGGGACTCGTGTGAGCCGCATGTTCTATATGTTACACTTCAAGCAGCACTCACCAGAAGAACCCTCCGACTTTGCCCTTGCGAAGCCTTGGGATATCAACGTGTCCAGGCAGGGTTCCTTCCATGTCGATAGCAGAGACATTGTTTGCGAAACGTCCCCTAACGAGTATGGGCAGGTCTGCATTAAGTTCACGTCAGGGACCAAACAAAGGGACTTGTGGCATGCTCCTCACCAATGTGTCCATCCTTATTCCACGAATTGGTTCAGCAAATATGGGAGTGTGAAGATCAGCCGGAACGTACGATAACGGGAGCATGGTCGAGGATAACCAGAGCCGCAAGGACGGGGTCCTTTGGTATAGCACCAAACCAAGGACCCACTGAATCGTGAAAGTCTTCCAGCACCAATATCAAGGTCAGAACAATGGCGAAGAGGGCCATCAAAGTACCCCAGACTATGCTTCGCACTCGCGGATTGGCTTCGCAAGCCGTTTGTTCATGGTCTTGGTTATTGCCGTTCGAGTTGGCTGTCGGTAGCAGTGGTGAAGACTCGTTACGAGAGCCGTTGGATATGGTGCTGTGTGTGCTCTGAACTTTTGGTGCTTCTGGGTTCGAGCTATGAGATGGGAGAATGTTTTGCACCAGTCCCAGTATGACGGCGTTACGCGCAGCACGAGCTGCCTCTGATGCTGAGGAACTCGAGGAGGCTCCGTCGCCTTTGCCGGCAACACTCTTCCACCATGATTGCTTCCCACCCTTCTTCGAAGCTTTGCTGCCGTCGCTGGAGCTCGAGCTCGAGGAACTTGAACTGTTGCTCCTGGAGCGCGCCATGAGTAGGTTAGTGTACGAAACCAACCTGGGTGACGCAATGTCCAAACGGACACTGTACATGTAACCATCCTGACGTCGCAAGGCGTAATTCCATTTGCGCTGTGTGGCAAGTTCGACATGCCATGACAACCCGTGATTCAGGGATTTATGTTATAAACCGGCATTGAGATATGAAATCATGATCTTAATAGGACAACTAGATACTAAAATACACCGTTAACATTGTTATAACAGCTATGGGTAATGGATAAATATTGCAGATGGGTAATGATGAGAATCTAGCAGTGTACAATACTACTTTTATAATGCGACAAACTGAACGTAACCAATCCTCATGCTTATGGCTTGACCTTGCCAATGACGGATTCAGGTGCATACCGAGGAATAACCTTGGCGTCGTGGAGCATGTTAAATTCCTCGGTGGCATCACGGCCAGCGTAGAGGAGGATGGCTTTCTCGCCTCCAGGATGGTCGGGAAGGAACTAGATATATTATCAGTAACTTGGACGAAGGAAAGGTAGAAGGACCACGTACGTTGGTAACGTCAAGGACCTGTCCATCGATGATGACCCAAACGTCGTCCTTGGTGTTGTGCTTGGCAACTTCCTCGACGGTATACTCCTTTGAGGAGCCCTTGCCAACAGGGGCAGCAGCGGGGGAGACAGGGGAGGTAGCAGGGGCAGCGGATGGTGATGATGAAGCCCCGAGTTGACCAGCGACAGCATCGAGACGACCACCAGCCTTGCGAACGGCGACGCTCTGGGTTTGGAGAAGGTAGGCAGCAGCAGAGTCACCAGAGACACGACCGAAAACAACACATCCCAAAAGTGATGAACCACCGAGACGGTTGGCGCCGTGGACACCACCAGCGACTTCACCAGCGGCGAAGAGTCCAGCAATGGGCTTACCATCCTTTCCGAGCACGCGGGATTCTTCATCAATTTCGAGACCACCCATGGTGTAGTGGAGGACGGGGGTCATGACGGCGACGTTGAAGAAGTCATCGAATTTCCATTCGCCCTGGAAGAACTTCTTGCCGAAGGGGTCCTTCTGGGTGCGGACGCTCTGGTTGTAGTCGTCGAAAGTCTTCTTGAGGACGGCGGGATCGACACCAAACTCTTTGGCGAGGGCCTCACCGCTGTCAAATCGCTTCATAAGACCACGGCCAACGTAGTGCTTGCAATGCCATTCAATCTCCTTGGATGCAGGGCCGTTGAGGACAAGACGGATGGGGAACTGTAATCCAGTCAGAACATGTAGAAACGCAATGAATCAATTAACGCACCTTGCCGTTTTCCCAGATCTTTCCAGTGACGAAATCACGGTGCTGCAACTCGTCGACAAATCGAGCACCTGTGTTGTCGAGCAAGAGACCACCAACACCACGGAGAGCCTCAGCGGCCAAGAACTTAACCTTGGCATCGGGCTCCTTGGGGTCAACGAGACCAGTGGGATGAACCTGGACCTTCTCGAGGTCAACAGCGTTGGCACCAGCAGCCATTGCAAGTTTGTGGCCGTCACCAGTGCAGTGCTCGCCGTTGGTGGTGGGAAGGTTCCAGTATTCGGGGCGGTGCTTCTTGAGGAGAGAATCCTCAGTGAAATCGGCGGCATAACCGCCAGTGGCGAGAACGACTGGGCCATAGGCAATTTGGGTCTGACCAGCGTGGACGTACTCAGCACCAATAACGGCGCCAGAGGCGTCCTTGACAAGCTTCGTCACCCGGGCCTTCTTGATGATCTTGACACGCTCGGGGCTGCTCTCGGCGAGATCCTCGAGACGCTCCATCTGAGCGTAGGTCATGACCTAGAAGCTGCGTCAGGGGTTATGCTCAAGTCCAAGATCAAATGCAACACACCATTCCGGGGAACTGGGCATCACCACGGTGGGTACGGGGTTGGCTGTGGCCTCCAAGACGGGCAACCTTGGAAAGGTCAAGCTTGAACTTGTCCTGCAACCAGTTGACGGCATCTCCTGACTTGTAGGTGAGAACACGAATCAAATCATCACGGGCAAGCTCGCGAGCCTATGGTAAAAAGTGATGAGCTGCTGAACTCAATAACAAGGATGAAAGAAACATACGGATTTCTTGGTATCGTTGAAGAAGATTTCGGGGGTATCGGGGATGCCTGCAGTTCGCTGCGAGTTGGTAGCTGCACCGTTGATACCAGAGGTAGCCTTGGTAGAGTTACCACCCATGAATCTGAAGAAAAAAGGAGTCAGAATGGAGGGGGATATTGAGTTAATCCGGGTAGACTTACGGTTGCTTGTCGAGGAGGAGCACATTGGCACCACGCTCGAGGAGAGTGTGAGCAGCAGAGAGACCGGCGAGACCGCCACCGACGACAATAACTTGGGCCATTGTATAATATGTAAGAGTGGTGGATGGAGGAGACAAGAGGTGAAGAGCGCAGAAACCAATATTCAAGCTTATAAGAGGAGCACGGTTTAGGCAATCCCGAGCAGCCGCTTATCATGTGAAATTCAGCCCCGGTTGTCACGGTCACAGATCACGCGTGATGCGTCACAACGAGCCCCGGCCAAGGGCGATTTAGCACGACAAAGGTCTGTGATTTACAAGACCAGAGCATGAATTTGGCTCGAGGCTTCCCCAGAGAGAGCCCCAGAGGAGCCCCACATCTACAGGGACAATATAATCTGCGTTTGTCTCTTTATTTTCACATATAAGCTCCGGTCTACTCATACCCGACCATTGTTTCGAGACGCCCAATACAAATTTCGTTCGGGTCTTAAATTCGTGCCTTCCGGGTCTACAAAGTTGCGCATGTCTTGTCCCACCCAATCATCGTCATTCCGTTGTCAATCTTACCCCAGATCACAAGTTGCTGATCTTCTCCACCCCCAGCCCTCACCAATCTTCATCGCTCTATGCAGCTGCAGTGTGGGGTGACTCGACGCATTCAATATTCTCCGTCATGACTGGTACAGGAAAATATCTATTCAATCCTGAGACGGAAACGCATGCTGCAGACCCTGAGAACAGCAATGTTCCCGTGAAAAAGAGGCCCATACAAATACACTGCACCGAATCAATCAGGTGCATGTTCCAGGAGTTACGACTTTGTCAGACTGGAGCCTTTCTAACGCCTGCTTAATCGTCGAGCAGCTTTGTTCGATGGCTTCGGTCATCGTTTGGTTCAACGTCTCCAACATGATCAAGCCCTCAACTTTGTTCCCGCTCAGCCGGCCATTTTCCACATCTCCGTCAATGAATAAATCCCGATGTGCCTCCACATATGCGGGATACACTATATCCTCCCAGTAATTGGGAGGATCTCGCCATAGTGCTCCTTCTACCAGATCGGATTGAACTCCAGGAGTAGACGGTCAACCGGATGAACAACGGCAGCAGAATCAACGACACACCGGTTGGATCACAGCACAAGAGTAACGGACATGCACAGGAGGGAGAACAAAGTCATGAGAACAGGAGATTGGATGGCGCAGGCCTTGGCTCACCAGCTGTATGATACCCGTGCCGTTCGTGCCTCCGCTGCTTCAGTACTTGCTCGGGGACTCTCAACATAAGTCGTACATCTATCTCTGCAATCACTTCCTATTTGAACGTAAACACGGAGGAATCTGCCCCTATATGATAACTCACCGGATGCCAGTAAAGCAAGAACCCGTCTAGGAGGCCAAAAACGACATTTTCCTTCCGGTTCACGAATAGCTCTTTTTGAATCGACTTGAATTCTGAGCTCCACTTTTGGAAAGCCTCTTCGTCTATAGGGATGGATTTCTGTTCGTTCAAGTGGTCGTGGCTCCGATGATCAGGAGGAAGATCACCAGTGCTCTTGATGACCTTGAGGGTGTCGATTAGACGCGTCCACGAGATAGCACCTGGGGCCGAATCCCAGTCTTGTATGTTGAGGACTGGGTGGATAGGTACTTCTTCCATTGGCTACAGCGATAGCGACCCCTCAGTGAGTGATCTTGCGACCAATTCAGATTTTTAGAAGTGAACATACGGGAGCGAAGTCCTTGACCCAGTTCAATACGAGGTGCGTGCGTCAGAAGGATTCATGCACGTACATCTTGGTGTATTATCACGCTGTCGGGCAGTAAGCGATTAAGATGCTTAGCCAGCGTCGTTTTCCCTGAGCATGTCGCGCCTCTGCAACCCTCAGTTCTCCGCCGCCGATAAAAAGGAACATGCTCACCCAACACCAATCAGTATCACTCTTGTTCTGACCGTTTCTGCGCTCATTCCTTTCAATAGTAATATGTCCTCGTCACTATCTACAAGGCTGCGGGTTGATCATATATCGCGGTCCTCAACGATTTCGATGACGATCTTCAGATTCCAAGATAAGATAAGATTATCAGCATTCGGGCTTTGCTCCGATGACTGACGCCGTCCGAAGCGTGTTGTCTTTCTCTTGCTCGACCACCATGATCCTCGACCACCTTAACATCTCGCGACATCATGCTTCTGGTTCGACCGTGATGATACACTCCGCTGCATGCGGCCTAGCTACTGCTATCGGATCTCAGTCACAATGACCGGAATACCCTCAACCAGAAAGAGGTCTTGCTAAAAAGCTTGTGGAAATCGTGTGGAAATCGACAACTACAAAGCATTCATTGGAAACTCTTATTGTCGCCGCTCTAAATCTCTTGACACTTGGCATGGTTCGCGAAAATTATGGAAGTCTCATGCTTTACTGGACGTTGGTCAGGGTACCAATATAATCCATAATCTCCGACGCGCTGTTAATGACCTGTGTGGTCAATGCGGTACTTGCTAGTAGGACACCCTAACGACGACTGCTCAACGTCAGACCTTTGGATGGAGATAGAAGCGCACTTACTCTGTCTCATGGCATTGTCTCTCGGTAAAGTAACAGCTCAACGGCGTTATTTCCTCATGCCGCGGAGAGGAGCAACAAGCAAAAGCCCAGGTGCGCGGTCAGGACTGAGCAGAGTCAACTTGTACATTCTCATTGTTATCCTCTGTTCCGTCGTACCTCGTGAGGCAACCTTCGGCGTGAGCATTCGATGCGCAATCCAACAACAGTTGCACTCACGAAGACATAGTGTCTTCTTTCTCTGATCACATATCATCACTGCAGTCAACACGGTTTCCGACAATACATTTAATTGGGCTGTTGGCCAGAGAACCGGTATGTGCCCATGTTCGTATGAGCAGCTGATTGTATACTTATAGTATCAATCAGACTTCCCATGATAGGGGACGGCAAGAATACACCACAACCATTCGCCTAGACCTGGACGGAAGTGTCTCGAAGCGGAACGCGTAAGGGATTTGATTGGAGTTTCTCCGCCCACGCTCCTCGAGTAAGAGGGCACGGGTATAACTGGGAATGATATGCGAGTGATATCATGAGGATGTTCACATAGAAGCTCTGCCAGTCACCTCTATGAGCGCTATGCCCTGTTTCTGCCGATGTGAAGATCTCAAGTGGACCTGGGTTCCCGGACCCCATGTTTGATCAGCTCTGCGTTGACTGGAGTTCCGTGCATGTGGGGTGAGTGTCGTGGTCTGATACTTGTGTTGCCTATTGGCATGACGTGCAATGCGACCATCATGTCCGCTAGGACAGAGTTGAGTGACCACGTTCAGTGCGGTTAACAGGAGCGCCGATTGGCTTAACGGCCTTCAAGTCCGCGGCACTAGTAGAACCCATGATACCGTCAGTACAGCGGGAATATGACAATTCACACCTTCAGTATCTGAAGGTCTCTCACAGAGCCTTAGCAGACGGAGGATCTAGTACTGGAAGACAGCCTATTCATTATGATAATTAGAGAAGCAGTTCGGAAAAACCCCGCGGTGCGAATGTGATCTCATAGCAGAGTGGTCGAGGGCCTGGTCACGTCAAGGGAAGCAGATTTATTGTCCGTTGGTGCGATTAATAGATGTGCGACAGGGCCTCGAGAACATGTGAACCTAACATGTGCCATCTTGGTATGTATCTCGGCTTGAAGGGTACAACATGGCGACTTACCCGTATTCACCGTTGGCCTCGGCGGCAAGGAGTCCGATTCGGCAATGGCACGCTGTAAGATCCAACATATATGATGAGATTTTCGGACCATTCGAGTCCAACCACCTTTCTTTTTAGCAGTTGGGTAACTTGATCTTGAGTAAGTAAAATGTATAGGATGGAAATAAAGTTTGTAATCCGGAATTTTTGTCCTTATTTTGAACAGTGAGGTAAGTTGCGCGCGTACTTCGATCTGGTCGGGACAGCACGTCTCCACTTTCAACCACAACTCCCGCGTATTACACTTCGACCGTCGATAGGATGCTTCCTCTTTGGACTGGCTGACCTGGCATTCTATCTCTGGACACTCTGATTTTCTTTGACATCTCTTTGGACTGGTGCTCTTGGCGACGCAGTATCATGCCTGGCAGTGGAGACAACACGGCGAATTTACTGCCAGGATCCTAATCCCACCCAATCTGAATCTTGACGAAGCTTGTCAAAATCGGGGCTAATGGACTTGCTCATTCTCAGAAATGACTTCCTTGGTACCTCCGCTGAATGGAGTTAGGAAAGCCAACGCCTCGAAGATCGCCTGGAATCAGACTCCATGTCGTGGTAAATTGACAATGCTGGGAATCTCGAGTGTGCGGACGAAACAGCCACGGACTGCAAATTACAGTCGACACCGTCTTATCCCATAACGGTTGGGGGAAGCCCAAGGTTATGGGATTTCACGGGGTATGGGTTCAGGAGGGGACTTCCGTAA